>JBBPTT010000335.1:0-28527 GCA_038094175.1 Boletellus aff. lepidospora
AACTGAGGTGGCATAGAAATAGGATGGGAATCAGAAAGAAGATGACTATCAGGGGATGTTACTAGACGGGAAGCATAGACGGAAGGAGGGGAAAAACTCATCAAAGTCGTACCACGTCATGCTGGTTGAGATAGGGTGGCATTTCTTGTAACACTACACAGTCTTTTGTCACTTCTCAATCCTCAGAACTCCCTGAGTCTAAAGTCCTTGATCCTCTTGGATCTCATCCACCCTTTGTTCTCCTAGGCAGTCAGGACACTGTTGACCTCTTCATGAGAGTCCACCCTGCTGCAGGTTACTTGAACAACACAAGAGTGCATTCAGTGTAACACAAAACTTACATATGTCAAGCCCTCATACTTTGCATACATCTCATAATATAACCATCATACATTTTCAATCATTATTTTGAGTGTGAAAATATAATATTTATCCACCAACTGTTCATTATTGTAAGCAGAATATGTTTCCCATTAAGTAAACACTAAGTTCAAGTAGCTTTTTTCACCCTGTCACTGGTGCCAGTGCCATTGTGCCTCTCAAAAAAAAGAAAGAAAGAAATAGTTGAAAGCATGTGAGTACAGCCTATACTGGCTCACTATCCTGTTGCACATGACTTGCCATGACTGTTGCAACTTATACCCAAGCCGTGACATTGCGAGAAAAGCGCTGTCACCTCAAGTTGCAGGTCACCGACCGACGAATCACCGTTGCCGCCATGTGGTAGACTCTATAATTCAGTATTCTACTGATGGACTCTTGACGACTGTGACGAAGGTTAGGGACCTACGACGGTGGCAGTCCATGGGCCGTAGGAGCGACCACAGTCGAAACGACAACACATGTGCTCGCGACGCTAAACCCGTATGGTCAAGGGTGCACATTCCACTGATTGTGGGCTCGGAGGTGGCGGAACAGACTAGTGGAAGCTTATTATACACGTCGAACAATTTTTGCACCATTGTCTCAGCGTAGGTTAGCAGGGATCGAAGATACGAGCCGTGATCGTGTCGAGTTGTAGCGCAGGCAAGATCTTACGGCCATGCAAGGTTGAGACCCACGGAAACAGAAAAATCAACTGTCGTTGAGACGGATGAAACAACGGTTACACAAAGCCGGCTTCCCCATCACCAACTTACATCAACCAACCACATGTCTCGAAAAATAAATAAAAATCATAAAACGACCAGGACAAGACTATAGGTGCACGTTTCAAGACTGCGAGCAGAAAATAGAGTGAGTCACGGACCCATACACGTTCGTGAAAGAGAACACATACAGTTAGATTGTTTCAAGGGTACTGGGCATCGTAGTATTGCCATTACCATACTTCTAACGTCTCTTGGCTGCCTTGCCAGGTTTAGGGTGATGATGAGGATGAGGGAGATGATGAAAATCCTCGCCAGCTTCATTATCAGAGCGGGCAATGTAGTGATTGTGTTCGTCAGTGTCGTCAGAAGAGCGGTCACGATGATAATCATCGATATTGCCCGCATCGGCGTCATGGACGGCAGCATCAGGGATTACCGTCGCTGTGACAGCGCCGAGGAAGACGAATGCGACAAGAGTCTTAAAGAACTGCATGATTGAACAGAGACGAGGCAACTGAAAGCGAGATCAGAGAGCTGAGTAGAGGGTTTGTTCTGGCTGAATGTTCTGGCGTTTTGCTCGTCGCCTTCGTGCTTTTATACCCTCAAACCAGCGAGATGCATCGCTTCAATATGCTATGTGCAACAAAAACAACCCCTCTGTTAAGCGTGCGGATGCAAACCGCAGCAGGAGAACGATGTAGTGGTAACCGACCTTTGGAATTGCGCAAAATAATTGCAGAGAAAATAGCAACATATATCGCCTAATTTCCGTTAGCGTTGTTTCAGAATTCCTCACACTGATGAACAAGTAATTCGACCGCCATCCTGACGGCAAGATGTTTTTTTTTGGGGGGGTCTTCAATTCCTGGAATGCTTGAAGCAACATAGTGATCTATTTATAGAAAAGCAGTTAACTGTACTTGGACGTCGAGCTCAGTATCAGACAAGGTGATTGGGACATTTGATGCGTCTCCCATCGTAAAGTCGGGTTCTACAAACAACTTGCAAGAGATAGGAAAGGGGAGGGGGGGATATAACTTCTGTAAGATCAGCACAAGGTATACGTCTGCATACTACAGACTGCGCATTGCATGAAGTCAGGATAGCATGGCTCAGATCAAAACACGATTGAAACAAACCCTGAAAGGCGGATCTTTGGCTGGCACCCTCTAGTCCAGTGCAAGTCACCACGCATAGATTGTACAACTGTAGCAAGTGCGTTTGAGACTCCTGTCACGATTCTGGACTGTCTGCAGCGCGTCACTGCCCAGCAGAGAGAGCTGTTAGGAAAAAGAAATCCTTGAAAATTCCTGCACCACCCACGACTTTGCTGAGGCATACCTTGGGGAGTCCCGGCCCTTTTCACCAGCCCATTACGGTGAGCGTTCCAAAATCAGACAAAACTTACTCGGATCAGAATACTCTGAATATGTTCGGCTAGTCATTCGCCTCAGGAATTCGACGTTCACAGCAATCCCGTCCTTCATGTAGCTGCGGATTGAAACCTGTGTATTGCAGAGCGTATCCAGATGAGCTGCGAGCTCGAACGCTTAAGTAGCCTGAGGACAAAGAAGTTGGGCGACAATATGGACCTCTCCTGGGCCAACCAATACGATCCAGAACCACACTTTGTGCCTCTTGTACCGCAGAAGAAAAGGCCTTGAAAAACACTGAAAGCGATTCAGACGCCATGATAGTGGGCCACCAATTGTGGCACCTTGCTGTGTTAATACAATTTTAGCTAGCGATGTCAAACCTCTTGAGTAGGAACTGCGCTCCGTCGCGCTCTTGACTGGCGGCGGCGGATTGGTGGGCCGGGATGGCGTGCCAACTGACGTACGGCCAATTTCAAGCTCAGACTCGGCAAAGCGGCGGTCTGTGTCGCTTATCGAGTCGAACCCCTCTGTGGATGTCGGTCCTGTGGCAATCAGTTCTGCCACGGGGACTGCATGGCAACGCACAAACCACGACGGGCTGTCCACGGCCAACTTCTCGGGTAGCAGGCGAAACTGGCAGCTGATACCCTAAACAGCCTTGGACGGGTGACGGTCGGGGTAGCAGCAGCCCCCTGACGAGGGCTTTCGCAGGCTCGAAACCGCCGCATCCCGTTCTCCAGGCTTTCCCCCTCCGCCCGTACTGTACGCGTCAGTGCACACGGTCTGGCCCTGATCCTCGGAGAGGGGCGCCCGACGGGCGAGTGAGGGGTGTGACCGCCCGAGTGCCTGCCGTCGCACACAGCGAAGGGCTGGGCAAAAGCATGCATAGCACTGGTAGATTTACGGTGGTGGTGGTAAAATGAGAGTATGTGTGCTCAGCCACTTCCCCTACTCTGGTGTTGTTTCGTGCGAATCCGTGACCTGAGTGGCGAAGCCTTGTGCCAGCTGGTAATTCTGGCACGATCATCGCACGAGTGCGACGGGCAATGGGAACGGCGCCTTCGACCCGCGAGTACGCCATGTGGAAACGGAGAACGATCGCTGGCGTGAAGTGCAAGTGGCGGCACGGCTTACAGTGGCTACTGATTCAGAGTGGCGAGCGGCAGAACAGCAAGAGACACGGTTCCCTTGTGGAACCCGACGCGGTTGTGCATCAATCAAAGCATACTTGTCGAACGAAGAACCCGTTCGAGGTCATCGACGTTTCGATGTTGGGGGAATGCGCAAGAAACGAAGCAAAGGTCTAGTACATGCAGGCGTACAGACCGTGCGGTGGTGCGCCGTGAACAAAGATCAGACAATCAAGCAAATGAACCATAGCACGATCGGTCGTCAACGTCGATGGAAACCTAACCGTCCGTTCCGGATGATTGTCGGTCTAAGTAGCCTGTGTGGTGGCCGCGGCCTGTTTTGCGTCGCCTGCCCAATCCGCCTCCCGAATCCCAAACTCGACCGGCAGGATGGTAGACTGGAACACGAGTATCGTCAACCCCCATGACTCGCGATTGTGAGATTCCCATCCGTCTGGGAGCCGCTCCTCCAAAAGTACCGTCCGGAGATCGTCCACCTTTCCACCAAAGGCGGTAAGCATCGTCGACGAGCTATCCCAAAACGAGAGACAGGTATTAGCAAACGGAAATCCTCGAAATGACAAGAGAAAGAAAAAGACGTGCTTGGTGCTGCCAAAAAGCTTGTGCAAGAGACTCAGGGAAAATTCCTTGTTGGTCGCTCTGGCTACTGCGCGACGTTTACCCGAGATGCGAGACATGTCTTTCTTGGTGAGGAGAGCATTTCCATCGACATCCTTGCCAGTGGCAAAGGATAAGAGTTCCTCGATCTGTGCGACGTCCTTGATGGACTGGTTGGGCTGTATGGCCGTATCGAGACCTAGACAGACGCATCATCGGATCGATGGTCGCAATGTGTATTTTGCACTCTTACGTACGGGTGAGGGAGGCGTCGTGCTCGATACCGTTGTGCAGATCGAGCTCATGCAGATCAAACGTATCCTTGCTATAGTTCCTGTTCAACATCTGAGCGGCGTAGTGCGGTACAAAGGAACAGAACGAGGGGCTAAAGTTGTAGGTTGTGCGAATCTGGCTGGTGAGTTCGGTGAATTTGATCCCTCGTCCACTGCGAGCAATGATGCCTAGGAGGGCGAGCGTTGGGTGAGTCGACCACGGGGAGAATGCACGACAGGGAGGGCGAAGACGTACCATGGTTGGCCATGGCGTTGAGTGCTGGGCAAGAACAACGACTGTCGCCTTCCCGGGGTGGCCGGTGTTCGGGCCAGTGTCCTCCATAGCCTGGGTGGCCTTCGGGAGTCACTTTTCCGACGGGGAGTCTGAATGCCACAAGATTTCCCAGCGTCAGAAAGGCATCCCAGGTGACTACACCTGCGCTGTAGAAAGCAAAGGAGACGCTGCTGAGCACTCCCATTGTGCGACGTGAGGGAACAGGGCCTCCGTGGTGGGAGTGCCTGGAGGCCTATATACAAATGCGGAAGCGGGCAAGATAACATGAATGCAGACAAGAGATGAGTCATGTAAACACCGAGGCAGGAATGGCTGCTTGTTGCGTCGACCCACTGTCGTTTGGTTGCAACGTGGCAGCGGCGTTATTCTCCAGGCGGGTCAGGTACGTCCACTTGCCGAGCGCGCGACCGCAGCGAATGTCGAGTGTTGGCAAGACATGCCCGCTCCACGCCCGTTTATGGAGGCACGCTGGAGAGCCCGTGGGAGTGTTTCCTATCAATCAAGTCTAGAAATTCTCAATTTCAGGTTGTCCGCTTGTCGTAATTTTGGGTTTCCTCCGGATGCATCGACGTTGACCGGTTCACCCCGTACACCAACGACAGTTCCGATGGCATATCGAATCCATTTGTAAGGCTCAGGGTGAATTGAAACTTGTTGGGGGTGTCGAGTGGGAAGGTGAGGCAATGGACTCACTGGTTCTGGTCAGCGAGTACTGCGAAAACTTGGATCTCGGACGTAGTTCCACCCACGGTGGAGAATCCAACGCGGTCAAGGATCGCCCAGGAATACGTGGTCGGTCTGACGGAACAGATTAGCGTGAACCAGATACGTCGATTGCCGATGGTATGATCACAGGGTATATGCGCCAAGTCACAGCCCCTCCCTGGCATCAGTGCTCAGCGTTTTGTACGAATCCACCTGGATCATTGGTGAGGCCACATGCCAGCTGGCACGACCAGCGCATATGAATGCGACTAGCAATGGGAACGGTGCCTTCGCAAGCATACCACGTGTGGTCATGATCTGGTGGTCAGGTCACCGTGGGGTTCCGAGGCGAGGCGAGGCAAGCCGGTGCCACCCTGGATTGTCATGTGTCCTCTGGTTGGCAAGTGGCACTTGACCGCAAAAGGGTCAGCGTGAAACAGGTAAAGCCGGCTGGGGAACCTCTCATTCGCCCAAGTCCGACTCTCGTTGCCAAACGCCATGGCCGGCACTTCCAAGCCAAGATCGACCTCGAGAAAAGAAAAAATATTCCACCCAGACTCCCGGAAAGCCGCACAGGTCGCGCGCACCCGCCTCAGAAAGGCCAAGCTCGCTGACGCGACCGTCAAGCGGTCCAAAAAGCACGCCGCACAAGGTCAGTCCTCCCCATCCATCCGAGTCATCCAATCGATTGGGAGCACCGTCCACGTCTGTGGACGCGATCCATGGATTTCTTCTGGCTCTATTTGTTCTATCGATGGCAGCACTTACGCACGGTTTGGACCAGCGGACGTATACGGCTTTTTTTACCATGCACTTCCTCCCTCGGGCGTGCTTACCCTAGAAGAGCTGCATGCCATCGTCCGAGACGTGTGGCTTACTCGACATGACGACGAGCTCGAGCGGGAGTGCGCGGCGCGGCGCAAAGGCCGGCCAAAGAACACGAAGGAGTTGATGCTAGAAGAAATACAGCTACGAGAAAAGGAGGAGTACAGGACTGGAATCGGTACGCCCTTCCTGTCACTCGTCGCTGGCGACTCAAATATCCCCTCTCCCGTGAAGAGCTCCCAGACCTCACACACGAGCCTACCGTCCGACTCTTCCGCAGCTGGGATCAGAAGGAAGTTGCCTATGTCCAGTTGCTTCGGTTCATCCGCATATCCAGCACCGATCCCGCAATGGTCATCGTGTCTAAACCTGGCAGACACCCATCACTACAGACGGATCACGTCCCATCGCAACCTCAGGACCAGGAAATGAGCGTTGATCAGCATGATAACATACTATGCGAGCCACCGTCGCGTTTTGCTGACACGATTGTCATCATGGATGGGCCTCTGTAGCACCACATTATACCAGTGCTCGTCTCTTGCCATCAGAAAGTCAGTCAGAGATACCTTTTTTTTAGATCCTGCATGCACAAGATGGCTACGTTCTAATCGGGATACGCCATCATCTCCGTAAACCTTCCTCCGTCCGTCATCTGTGGACTGAACGTTGGGCTATGCACTCCTATCGGCGGCCGGGTGAAATCTAACTCCCAGACGTCTCTTAATCGCTGGCATATAATCTGAAAGCTGGATGATGCGCCCTTTTCCTGGATTAGTTGCAACACGACCTGGAAGCCCGCCCTCGCTTGTTGCACAGTCGTTTCCCGGAGCTCCACCCTAAATCTGACTGCTTTCTTCAACGTGGGGTCCCTGGTCTCCTCGAATCGGCATTTGAGGATGCCACTCCCCTCCGAGAGGGTGAGGACCACCTTGACACCAATGCCCACCAGCAGTCGTCTGCACTCTTCCCGGCTCGTGAACGCATCGTGCACGGACAACATTCGGTAGCTTGCCGGCTTGAACCTGAACACGTTTCCTAGCCAGCGACGTCGCGGTGTCGACGGCAGAGTAAATGAGCTGTCTGACCATGCGGGGGACACCGACGTCGTAGGCGTTGTCGGGTCGATGCTCTTCTTCCTCTGTAACTTTCGTGGCGAGGGCTCTACGATCTGCACACGGAGAGGCTGTCTCCGTGTACTCGGGTCGCTATTGCGCATCGACGACTTCTTCACGATGCCACCCATGCTCGCCACGCGATAATCACCGTTTTCCTTGTCCAGTTCCCCGAATTGACTGGTGGGGCGGGTCAGCTCGTGTCTTACGTTTGACGCGATGCTACTGTAAGCGGGAGCAAGTGGATCCCTGTGACTCGGACTGTGCGCTTCCTGGTTGAGATCGTACACTGGTTGCCTCTGTCGCTGTCTCACGAAATCCATGCTCGTGAGTGGGGTGGGTGGTGGTCCGGCCAGCAGCTGCGGCGATGCCGGCGCGGACGTCACGCCTGTGCGCATCTCCATCGCATTGAGATGCTCAACGATTTGCTGGAAGAACAGCTGCATCTTTTCATCTTGCACGTCCGGTATCGTGAGCGCAGGGAGATTTGGAGAGAGCGGGAACGTAGAGGCAGAGTATCGCGAGGGTGAAGGAGAATGCGTCGTGCCTGGTCGGGGCGGCGTCGGTGAATGCAACACGATATGCGGTGCATCCGGCTGTGCGAGCTCCTCGACCATGTTCCTGCGTATAGCCCGCCGAGGCGTCGGTGGAGCCGCACGCGGCGGCAACGTCGACGGCGACCGCCCGAGGTCTGTGGCCTGTGATGTCGTACGCACCATACCACGCTCCGAGCCAGCACCCTGTAACGATGCTTTTCGACTTTTCTTTCGCCCTGCTCTCGCTATCACTTCCTCCTCCTCGTCATAGTTCTCCAGACGCGCGTTGCGATACCGGATCAGTAGGTGATACACTCCCTTCTGCCAATTGGGCGCCTCACTCCTGAGCGCCTCAAGTATATCCTCTTCTGGTGTTCCGTGCCACAGTGTCTTCAAGTTTGCAAAGATATCTCGGTCGATCTCCTCTGATCTCCCAACTGGTCTGGCAAGTGCATCCAGGTCGGGCATGTCTCTGCTCACCGCCTTGGGCTCTCTCGAGACAAAGAACGGGTGCACAAGGATCTCCGGCATCGTTATCCGCTTCTCCACGTCTCGTTGCAACATCCGCTCGATAAGGTCCTTCGCGTCCGGCCCGATCCCGTTCGGCATCTCGTACTGTCCGCCCTTGACCTTGTCCAGCAACGTCCCCAAGTCCTCGTCGTCAAACGGTAGTCGTCCAGCCAAGAGTGCAAACAAGATCACCCCGCACGACCAAATGTCCGACGCACGCCCGTCGTACGTGCGTCCCATGACGACCTCGGGCGCAGCATAGTGCGGGCTCCCACACGCCGTCTGCAGCAGGCCCTCGCGCGCACCGGTCTGCCACGCCGCCATGCCAAAGTCGGCGACCTTGACGTTCCCCTGGCGGTCCAGCAACAGGTTCTCCGGCTTGAGATCCCGATGGGCGACCCCGAACCGGTGACAATAGTCCACCGCGGCGATGATCTGCTGGAAGCACGCGAGCGCCTCGGGCGGCGCGAGCCGTCCGCGCGTGCAGAGGTAGTCGAACAGCTCGCCCCCTTCGACGTACTCGAGGATGAGGTACAGCTCGGAGGAGGTCTCCCAGACGTCGTACAGGCGCATGACGTTGGGGTGCTCGATGAGCTTCATGATCACGATCTCGCGCTCGATGCTGAGCAGCATGTGTTCGGGGGTGTCTGCGGGCCGCGCGAGTGTGGCGCTGTTGAGGAGCTGGTGCTTGGAGACGATCTTGACGGCGGCGTACTGACCCGTCTTGGTGTGTCGTGCGATGCGGACGCGGCCTGCGGGTCGGTCGAGCGGGGAGGATGTGTGTTGCGTACGGTTTAAAAGGAGGAGGAGTACGAGGACATACCTGAGCTGCCTTTACCGATCGTTCTGCCCACTTTCCAGAGCCCTATCATCTTGGGGTCGTCCTCACTGCGGTGCTTGCGTGGTAGCCTCGGGTATTCTTCGTCGGACATGTCTACAGGATGGGGTGGTGTGGAAACCAGGTTAAGAGCCGGGTCGAGGAACTTGAAGAAAGCACCGTCAAGCCAACGGGACGCGAGAGGCTGACGAGGAGACGTGGGCTGACAGGGGCCAATTCACCCAAGTCGGAACAACAAACAAAACACAACCGTCGATAAGCCACCAAGAAACGTTTAGTGAGGTATTCGAGTAGATCTCATGACAATGTACGTCTCCGTGGTTCACATTTACATCTGCAGGACACCCGCTCATCATGCAGATCCAGTTAGCCCAGGAGGGAATCCCGAGAAATCGACCTGATCCTGTGTCGCTTGACCAGCAAGCGTATACGCTACTCGTAACCGCAGCCGCACATTCGACTTTGTCAGGACGAGCACACGTTAGACCGCCGTCGGGGTGTCCGTCCATATGACTCACCCCAGGAGGAGCAACTACACGCATTTGCTGCGTTTCTGTCATCCCCGGCCGCACATCGGGGTTCGACATGGGAAGCATCTGCAACTGTTGTGCCTGCATCCCGAAGAGCACTGTTAGCCTTAGCCAAATACCATCCGCCCTAAGCATACCTTGGGGACAGCAGCTTGGAAGTGCAGCCCTGTTACTGTATTCGTCCCCGACACTTGAAACCGTGCCATGATGTTTACGACACCCGGCCGCGCAGCGGACGTCTGGGGCGTCAGCGTGATCTTGAGCTCGTTCCTGTCGTATGCGGTATACGACGTCAACCGAGGTCCTGTCGGTGGTTGCTGTTGTATTGGTGGTGTCTGGGTTTGTACAGGCGCCTGTGCTTGTGTTTGAGAGAGTGCGAACGCCGTTGACGATGTTGATTGGCCGGGTGCTTCTGCCGGAGATGCAGGAGCTGGGGCAACATCAAAGAGTCCAAGAATGTCCTGTATGCTGTTCTTCTGTGGTTGCGGTGAGATAGAGGATGCCGGTTGCGGTGAATTGGAGGTGCCTGTGGGTGCACTGCTACCAAAGATCTCGGCAAGAAGATCTTGGCTATTTTGCACTGCTTGTCCGTTGAACTGGGGGGCAGGAGAGGCAATGTCGTCTCCGAGGAGGTCACCCTAGTGTATGGTGCGAACACGCGGTCAAAAAGTGGCGGAAAAACGTACCTCTTTTCCGCCCTTTGTGGGGCCAACTGGTTTGTTCTCACTAACTATTTAAGACGTTACCGCGGGGCCAACGCCTGGGCACTGAAAGACGTACCAACGTCCAGAACAGTCGCTTTAAGTTCCGGTGGGGGCATTCGCTCAAGCACGCCAACTTTAAGTTCACCCAGCGTAAACAGGCTCGCAAACTCCACAGCACGCTGTTGCAACTCAAGTTCGGGATTCGTTGAATATTGAGCAAGTACGTCCGCGATCTGTGCTTGCTGGGGCGTGCTGGTGGTGTGGCGGGAAGTCATCTTTGTGATCGCACCGAGGACAAATTGGCGGATGAGGTGGTTAGTATAAGGAGAATCGAGTGCAGAGAGCAGGAGATCAAGGATGTCCTTGTCAGTTGCCTGTGGAGAACGCAAATGAGCGCAGTGAAACCACTAGTGAGCATAAATATTCACGCTTTTGGGTTGTTCTTCATCGATAATCCCACCTTCGAGGAGAACCTCGCTGTATTCACCAATGACCCAAACTGCGGCAAGAGTGAGAGATTCCTGCGAGAGGTCGGCTTGGAGAGCAGTATACAGCTTGGATGCGGTATAAGCCTGCAGCTCAGGGGTGTGTGCAACGAGTCGGATAAACGCTGATAGTATCTCTTCTCTAACAAAATTTCCGGCCTAATAATGGTCGATATTTGGTGCTCGCTGCAAGTACGTCGATACTCACGAGCTTCAACGACCTCAACACTGTGTCAATGTGCCATCGTTTGTTTGGAGCAAATCGTTCGGCAGCGAGTGAAATCTGTGTGGTCATCCCTGTCTTGAATTCATCGTCCGCAACTTCAAGGAAGGCAAGGAGCTCGCGAACAAGTACGCGAACGTTTTGTTCGTTGATGAGTGCATACGAGAGTTCAAGTGCACGACGTCGTATTGAGATGTCACCATCACGGAGACAATCGAGGATGATGTTGCGGTGGCGTTGCACAGCGCTCGTATCTATAGAAACCACCTTATTGAGAGTGTTGAGGGCCACATAGCTACGAAGACCGTAAATCAGACGAAATTGCCGTGCAAGGATGGTGGTGGATACCGAATGTTGTTATCACGATTGCTGAGGAATTTACCAAGAATGTTAATAGCCATGACACGAAGACCGCTGTCCGCTTCAATATCAAGAACCGTGAGGACAGTTTCATAGAGAATCGAGTTTCCGACGTTCTTTGTGGAATCTGTGTTCGTGGCGACCTAGACGGTTGAGAAGGTAGTGAGACGAACGGGAAGGATGTCGCGTACTTGGGCAAGGATGTCGTTCATGGTTTCACTTGCTTGGGCATCACCCTGTCCGAGGAGACGGAGCAACCGGAGGACTTTCACCTGCAAGAATGGGTCAGTTATCCCCGATACATCGTGTTCCGGGCTGTAGCCAGTTGTGACCAGGGCCTTCATATGGCGGACAAGTGGATGAACGGCCTGAGTGGATTCGAGATAAGGGTGTGCCAAGCGACAGGATATGATGACAGACATTTCTGAATTCCCTCAGACAGTTTTTGTCTTGTTGACACATTTCTGAGACAAGGGTAATGGCAGCAAGGAGCACACCATGATTACGATCCGTGAGAAGGTTCTTTGCCTGCCCAACGAAGTGATCGGTAAGGTCAGGGACTTTCTTTATGATTCTCAGGGCGCAAAGAGCAGCCTGAGGGTGAGGGATGAATAAAAAGACCAATGAAAGAAGATACAGACCGTGCCTTTTTGCGAATGTAGGTGTTACTCGAGCCAAGTAATTTCTCTATCTCGTTTGCGAGATCGCGAGACATTTCTTCAGATGCTATATTCGCGAATGTGCACAACCCAAGGCCTACTACATACATGTTTGAATGGTTCAGGTCGCTGCCGATATGTTGAGGAATGAAACAGGGTTGAGAGGAACGGGACAGACTTCTTAAGTGAGTTTGTGACAAGTGTGAGTACTTCCTGGTTCTCGTCGAGGAGGAGCATGATGCCAAGGTACCCAAGCCGTTTATCGGTGAAGCGTGGACTCGCGACGAGCTTGAGACACTCGATCTGGCCAAAGTGGGCGGGTGAACCGAGCATATGTATGTAGAGAAGCTTGGCGATATTATGATGGCGGGCATACGAGTCCTCCTCTCTGAAGGAGGCCCGGATGGCTGCAGACTCCTGCTGGATGAGTGCACGTTCGTCTGCCACGGTCTGAACAGGGTCAGAGGTGTGATCTGCAACACCAACGACGAGTACGGACCTTGCATGCTCGTATTCCTTTAATCAAGGCTGTTTCGGACGATGAGGAGCGAGGCGAACGGGACGTTGAATGAGCCTGCCTTTGAGATTATGATACACCATGACTGCTAACACTCAAGAAAGATGTGACCATGCGTGACACCTCCACACAGCGTGACAGCTTCCTTGTTTTCCTCGTCGACCTCGACAGCGACGACGGGCGCGCGACTTTT
This sequence comes from Boletellus aff. lepidospora, assembly GCA_038094175.1. NCBI lineage: Eukaryota > Fungi > Basidiomycota > Agaricomycetes > Boletales > Boletaceae > Boletellus > Boletellus aff. lepidospora. The sequence continues at coordinate 12,983 of JBBPTT010000335.1, forward strand.
TCTTTCTTTTCGTTCTCGTTCTTTTTCGTATACGATGGCTGAGCCTCTTGTGAAACCCATTTCTCCCATATCTCAGGTGTTGCAGTCGATAGGACTCACTCGAGACGACCTCCTACGACACAGCGACCAGATGCGTCAATTCCTCACTCAGCACGATGCCAGCGCAACACACACATTTTCTACGGATCCACCAGAACAGGCGAGCGCAGCTTGTGGATCCTCCAGGACACGCTCTATTTCTCGTCCAGACCCGCCAGCTCGCTCCCAGACACCGCCTCTGTCCACGCCCGTGAAATCAGAGCCCGTCGAGCCTCCGATACCCCTCAGGCAGATGGACAGTATGGAAATGATCCTCGAGCGCAAGAGCCGCCAGGCGAAACGCGAAAAGAAGGCAAAAGCTAAAGATCGCCCTCCCCCCTCGCCATCGCCCGCCCGCGCGTCCTTCAGCCTCGATGCATTCATGCAATCACGCGATTTACGACGTGTCCAAGACTCAGATCAGTCTGATTCTTCGAGCAGCATCGCTTTACAGGTTCGTTCCACCCATCGTCGCGTCTCCGTTGACGATATATCTCTTGTAGGATGCGCTCCAAGGTAACACCGTTTCAGTCCCCCCTGCCACGCCCCATCACAAAAAGTACTATAGAGACTACGACTCTATTGAACCTCCTTCACGTCACAAGAAGGTCAACCCTCCCACTCCTCCCTTTCGTTTCCCCATATTGATATCCTCACAGGACTCCTTTGTTCGTCCCCTCTCCCCCACTCCGACGCGTTCTCGTACCGGAAGCATGTCTGCCCAAATGCACTCCGTACCACAGGATGCGGATCCCTTGACTCCACGTCGAAACAACTACTACAAGTCACCCCTTCCTTCCTCTTCTCCCCCACGTTCATCTCCCTTCGCGACACCCTCCACGAAGCGCGTTGTTAATATTGTATCGTCACCAGGCCCAATGGGCCCTCTTCCAGATGAAGACGAATACGACAGGTTACCCTACCAACTTCCCCCAGGCCCTTATTCAAGGAGAAAACCAGAACTCTCCTATGCCGCCCTTATTGGCCAGGGAATTCTGTCCTCCCCCGATCACAGACTCACGTTACAAGAGATTTACGACTGGATTACCATCGTTTATCCATACTTTCAGAGGAACGAAACCACCTGGATGAACTCCATACGTCACGTCCTCTCCACAACGGTCTGTTTCCGCAAAGTACCGCGTGATCGCAGCCTTGGTCGGACTCAATGGGCGATCTGGGACTGTGATCTCGAGTGCTTCGCCAATGGAAACTTTAGGAAGGAATTTTGCGCCGAATACAAACAAGCTGCGGCGGCGAAGAAAGCCCCGCCAAAGAAGCGCCCCGCCGAGGACATTGCACCGGGACGAAAAGCAAAGCGCCCAAAGAAGGAGTTCACCTCCTCTACTGATACAAGCTCACCCCCTGTGCCAGCTTTGGCCCCTTCGTTCCAGAGTTCTGTGTTGCCGCCCCTCGCTCCTGCTGCCCATTTTCTACCCATTTTCCCTCCATATCCATCTGCTCACCATCAGCCATATTATGAGCAATGCGCGCAACTACCAGCGGAAGTTATATTCCCTCCGCTTCCTCCTAATTCCCACTATGCTCGTATCACATCTGGTGACCCATCTCTTCTCCCTTCATCTACAATCAGGAGCCCGGACGAGTCTCAGACGTCGCCTGTACCCCCTTCCTCATCTCTTCCCGAGCTAATCCCGAACAACGGCTCCTCCTCCAGCCCGCAACTTCTCTCGGAGGACCACCCGCAGACGGACTCTGCGGATGTTGACATAACATCACCCCCCGTGCTTGGTACCGTGCCACTTGCAGAGCCCCAGGCGGACAAGAGCAAACAGGAGGAGAGCGTTGCGTCTCAGAAGACACCGCCAAAAGTGAGCTCCCTTGTTGCAGATTTTTGTCCATAGTAATATTGTTCTAGAAATCGCGCACTCTGCCGCCCGTGCCGCTGTCCCCGACCCTTGACCGGCGCACAAGATCCCGAAAAAAGCGGGCCAACCACCAACTTCCTCCCCCCCTTCCTGCCCTTGTTCCGGATTCCATACCAACCACGACTAACATGCATCCTTGCACATTGACACCTCCACTACGTCCTCGCACTCCTCCCCGCAACCACGTGACAAGTGGTGCTCATCTCTCCCCGATACGTACGCCCCTGTCTCACAAAGGCCTCCGTATGACACCCAATGCCAGTCTCGCACACTTTAAAACCCACCTTGACCCGCCTCCACATACGGCATTTAACCCAGACGACGGTATAAACCCGGCCGTGTTCGACACCGAGAATATCTGTACTCCTTCGCGCAAACGATCTCACCATCGCGACAGAGATAGAGATGCCATGCCTGTTCACTTTCCGCCTGTTACCCCCAAGAAACTTGTCTTCCCCACGGCCGCTGAGTCGCCCTTCCGTACACCTGGATCAAGGATATTTGATCCGCATGATCCGGGGGCCTTGCTAGACGAGGAGTTCGCGAGGCTGGGTGCGAGAGCTACCCAGGAGAGTCCAGCTGGATTATACGACCGACGGGGACTATTGTACGAGAGCCCGAGTGTGACCAGTCCGGGAAAGTTACCGCGATGGTATTGACTATATGTGAGGGAGCTGTGCTGTCTTGGATTCTATTCCCTTCTCTATGCTAATTATCTTCTCCATTTCCTTCTCGCATGGCACCCCTCTGTGCTGCAGCTCTTCTTTGACCGATTAATGCCCGTGTGCTATCCCCGGCCCTCCTGGTCTTGTTTTGTCTCCCTGGTGTACTGCAAGCGTCTGACCATACCTGTCATGCACACGACTGTCATCCACCATCCGTGCCATCCACTTCGATCTCCTGTGTTGTGTATTTGGACTTCCGAAATGGTCGATGAACCCCCCATTTAGAGTTTTTGTTGTCTGGTTGTTTTGACTACAGTCGACGCCCTTGGTCCAGTTTTTTCCAACCTTCGTTATTCGGGCGGCCAGGTTTTTCGACATCCATTAGCAAAGCATTCTGGACCGCAGGATCGTGTTCACGATGCGAGGTTTGTTTGGTGCATCTCCGCCCTTTCCAATATAATTGTACGAGTATCCATGGAATTTTTTGGCATCACTGTATTGGCATACCGTTTACATCCGACTACTTCCAACCTGACCTGCTTTGGGGTCGCGTTTCAAATTTTCAAGACTCATGGATTGGCGCCGACCCCGAGACTTGGCAATACGAGGGAAGCGCGGCAGGGACTTGGGGAGTGGAACGGTTTTTTCATTCGATGCGCGGTATCAATTCGACTTTATCCCATAGACCTCCCTGCGCGCAGCTGCTGACGATCCAGAATCAGCGATGAGGCACCTCACAGCAATCATAAACTCACCAATGTTTCATGCCGGGGTAAGGAAAATGCGTGATTTGAGAGTGGCACATGCTCTCTCCAGAAAGCCGAAACACTCGGGGAAAGACGGTCGGTGACGAGGGTTCCGTATGCACATTGCTCGTAGATCCGAGCTAGCTCGCGTTTGGGGCAACGAGCGATCGTTGTGCATGGCCACCATCATCCGATCCGATAGCGAGGAAGAAGGACCAGATATATTGGCGATCGTAGTTCATGACGTATTGATCGCGGCAACGTACCGTCTAAGCGGAAAGATGTTGGATTCCGCGTTCAAAGTCGTCGACACGTTCTGCGACGACGACTGCGCTGTCCAGCGGCTTTTACGTCGTCGCATTTACCTTGTTGTGAGACAACCGATCTTGCATGCGCTGTCAAGATCGCATGGGTAAAACTCGTGTATAAATTCATGATAACAAAAAAAAAAAAGGTTTGCCGTCCTGTAGGATACATGCGTCGTGCCAGGCAGCACATGGAGAGTAAAAGAGACGGACGTTGTAGATTGGGGAGAAAGGTGAGACGAATGCTGATGTGCGAGCATGACGGCGTGGCCACGAACTGCTCCGGTTGGAGCAAAGTCTACGTAGCGAGACCCGGAGAAGGCCGCGGGCGGGGTTGGATCGGTGTGCCAGCGTATCGGGGAGATCGCTGCAACTGAATGCAGCGCTCTCGCAGGACGTGACGTGCGAAGCTGAAACAGATCATGGTCGAATATTGGCACCTCGTTATTTCACTGCGAGCTACCCACGTTTTACCTTCAAGGTTTGACTTGAACCAACCTCGTGGTGCAGCAGCGCAACTTAACCCAAAGACTTCACCGCCACTGTTGTACAAGCTGCTGAGGGCCTGTCCCGAACGGTCGCACAATTCGGTCAAGCCGCCAACGCCATCGACTACAGCTCACTGGGTCTAGAATAAAGACTGCCCAAAGGCCCGTACTCGAATCTCGGCCTTCCGACGTCACGGTCCGCTTTCAGATCTGACCAGTTCCCCGCGGCTACTAGTAATTGAACGCCACGCATGAAAGTAATTTCTCATCGGTCATGATATGCTACCGGCGTCCGCAGCGCGCAGCACTGTGTGTGCGCAGTATACTATGCCACCAGCCGGAGCGCTCATTAATTTTGTCATCAGTGCCCGCTGCCGAAGTTGAACCAGGCGCTCGCCTCCGTCGGTCCAAACACCGAAGCGGCGACAGCAAGGGAGAACACCACATCGTTCCCCGCGTGTTCCCATCGTTCTCGAGGCGAACTTTGTGCCATTGGCAGCTCCAAGTAACGTGAGGGAGATACACGGGGACAGGTTGGTCGCGCAGTGATGGCACACACCCATGGGAGAGATCACGGAAAATGCGAGGCTAATTTGGATGCAGGGTTCATGGGCCGCCACCCCTGGCCAGAAGAGAACTTCATTCCGAGTCTCCAAACTCCTCTCGAAGTGCTGGAGTCGGTACTCGTCCGACAAGGCTGATTAGATAGGGCTTCGCGGTTCAAGCGCGGCGCGATATTGCTGACAGTGATAAGGCTGGCCGTGATCCGCATCGAACGTCCATTGGACCCGAGTTGGGGCTGCACAGTATCTTGGCGCGGTATCATCTCACTTTCGTTGTACTGGCGGCACTTGATTTCCGGGTTCCCACGTTCCGATTGCAAACCCTCCTGCTCCAGTGTTCACCGGTGTACAAACGCCTGTTCGTCTCCAAGGAACAGGCAACCACGCCTCTCGCTAGCATGGTAAACAAAACAGACTATAACCGGTGCACAGAGGACAGGACTTCAAGCACTTCCAGCTTTGACGCGTGACGGGAACTAATCTATGTTGCGCCGGGCGAGCCATGCGCAGTGCGCAGTACTACTCGATCCGTCACTATGGGCGGCCTATGGCCCGTCAGATCTTACATCGTACGTCACCGGGCACACACGCTGTTTGCCTGGAGGACCGCTCATTCCCTGTTTCTGCAGATGGCAGCGGCAGCCACCGCAGCCCATCTTGTCTTGGAACTCTATGTATACATGGCATGCCGTGATATCGTGGTAGCCTAAGTCTCAAACAACACCAGTACGTTGATCTTACACAAAGTAGTATCTCGAGACTGTACAGCCGCTTGCAGATGGCAATCGTGCAGTCCGATATCAGAATCACCAGAGCAACGAAAACAGCTGCGGGTGGCGATGATCTAGCCTATCATCGGGGCTGCCAAGTAAAGCTACACTATGGCAGCGAAAGAAACAGCTGCGGCCCCGCTCTTCCTTTGTCATTCATTGCTGATTAGGTTGATTTGATCCCCTAATCGCATCGCTTCTCAGGACGTATATAACTTGCACGCGGCGAGAAAGGAGCCCTAAGTTACTCGGTCTTGGTCTTCAGTCGAGCACCTTCCCCCAGCGACCCGTCTTCGGTTTTCACGCCAGCTTCCCCCATGCGTATTACTTCATCGTTTGTTGCACTATCGTTCCTCAGCGTCGCAGCTGCTGGAGTCGTCCCCAGAATTGCTCGTCGCGATGCCGGTGTGGCTGGCAACGGGGGTGGCACGGGTGGGCCCAACACCACCCTCGGTAGCACCATCCCTTACTCTTCCGGCTTCCCTGCCGGGACTTTGAGCTATCCCGCCCCAAGTAGTTTCCCAGCCGGTGGTTACTCGCATCATTCTGGGACTCCTTCTGGGGCCTCGGGCTACCCTTTCCCCAACAGTACAATTTCCAGCGAGCCCACGACCTTCCCCGGCGGTCAGTTCCCTTCGGGATACCCTTCCCCCAACAGTGTTAGTCCCAGCGAGCCCACGACCTTCCCCGGCGGTCAGTTCCCTTCGGGCTACCCTCCCCCCAACAGTGTTAGTCCCAGCGAGCCTACGACCTTCCCTGGTGGACAGTATCCTTCGGGATACCCTTCCTCCAGCGGGGCTACTCCCTGTGTGCCCACGAACTTCCCTGGAGGTCAGTGGCTCTCGGGTTTCCCATTCCCCAGCGGGGCTAGCGGCGTGCCCACCGACTTCCCCGGCGGTCAATTACCCTCTGGTTTCCCATTCCCCGGCGGGGCTAGCGGCGTGCCCACCGACTTCCCTGGCGGTCAATTACCCTCGGGCTTCCCATTCCTCGACGGGGGTAGCGGCGTACCCACCAACTTCCCTGGCGGTCAATTGCCCTCAGGTTTCCCATTCCCTGGTGGGGCTAGCCCCTGCGTTCCCACGAACTACCCTGGCGGTCAATCGCCTTCAGGCGTTCCATTCCCCGGCGGGTACAGTTCTGGTGTACCCACCAACTTCCCTGGTGGTCAATCGCCCTCAGGCGTTCCATTCCCCGGCGGGTATAGTTCTGGCGTACCCACCAACTTCCCTGGCGGTCAGTCGCCTTCAGGCATTTCATTCCCCGGCGGGTCTAGTACCGGTATACCCACCAACTTCCCCGGTGGTCAGTCGCCTTCAGGCATTTCATTCCCCGGCGGGTCTAGTACCGGTATACCCACCAACTTCCCTGGAGGCCAATCACCTTCGGGTGTCCCATACCCCAGCGGAGGTGGTCCCGGCGTGCCCACGACTCTCCCTTCCCCTACCACCAGCAATTACTATTACCCGGGTGGCCTTTCCAACCAGCCCACGCCCACTGACACTTACCAAGTCTGAGATTGCAACCCGGCGTCGTACACATGCAAAACCCCTGCTTTTTGGCTTCGCAAGGTGAGTTTTTTTCAGAACCAATCTCTGCCACAGGACGCGTCCAATCCTGACGACATTTCTTTCGCGAACAGAATCCCACGGACGATAGATGTACCGAGGAAACGTTTAGTCAAACTTGAAGCGTCAACGGACTTGTGTGCTTGTTACTCGAAAGCCTTGTCTCTACAACATTTCTGTACTCGCAGTTTTTTGTATCTCTGACACGGACTATGACGATATTCGACGTGCTGTATTTTCTTTTCTTGCTTTTCTGACGCTGTGTTACTTTGAACGCTTACCGAGGCCGCGGCCCGAAGTGATGACATGTGACGTATTTAGAAAGTTTTGAATACTCAGAGACTCTTTGTGCCCCCTAAGCTTGTTGCTTTTCTTCCGACACCAGACAAGGATCCAGCCTCTTGATGAGGGAATGGCAAGTAACCAATCAGAATCACCCATGAGGGACCATCAGGATGTGCCATGATGAATAGACCAGAGCGTTGAGTCGTTTCGCGGAACCGTCCGAACACCAACAAACGTTTGAGGAAATCTAGCAAAGCCCATCGTGCGCCTGCAGAGCTTGGTGCCACGTCAATTTCCGAAGAACGTGGCTTATACTACTAGTACGCACGACCCCGGACGTCGGACGGGGCTCGTGAATCGACCCGCAATCGTTCGATCGCCTCAGTCAACCAGCAGTACGCGTTCAGCGAGGAAGAAACCCGTCGTCGCCCAGCTCCTCCCCCTCCCCGGCCCTTGGGCGTTGCCGCGTCAGGTAACAATGACGACGAACCGACCAACGTTTGTCTTGCCGGCCACGGAATCGGTATCGACGAGACGGAGGGATTCCTGATTAGCGATAGGCCGACCCACCTCAGCTATCCTGTACAACGGTCGAAGAGTTCCCCTGACCCGACCCGCAGGGCTAGCAACGGTGCATAGTTCGTTCCGCTCCGTCCGAATCTAGACGTGAACGTCGAAAGAAGACAAGCTGGCACAGTGTCCACAGAAGAAAACATACTGATGTGGTTTGTATCGTGAGGTAGGACTGCCAAGCCTCCGAGCCTTGACGGTTCGTCGTGTCGCATTGCAAGGAATCTCGTCTCGGCAGGCGGATTTCCGATACGTCAGGTCCGTTGTGTTCGGTAATGTCTCAGCGCGATAGCGACCACCCGAGTTGCAAACGTCCTTCTAATACTTATACCCAGACCTGGCCAGTGGGTGCAGCTGAATGGCGATCATCCTTAGAGAAGCATTGCCAAGATAGCTTGCACATGGGCGATCCCCCGGTGAGACAGGACTAACAAAAACACCACGTGAAATCAGTGTACCGTCGAGAAAAACAGGGCAGATCCACGATGCGCTCAGAACATCTGTAAACAGTGTCAGCGACAGGAAACGCGCTTGAGAATGAGACGGGTCGTTTTGTGGATGGATTGGAAGGGTGATCTGGCACTCAAGTCAAGCGGGAACGCGAAAATGGTTTTACTCGGCAACAAAACGCAGCAGGGTACTTCACCCCAACTACTGCTAGCCCTTGACTTTCCCCAGGTTGACACCTCGCCGGACGCCAGGCAATCCACTGTTTTGTACGTCGGGTGCCTTCAGATTTGTGCATAGACAAGATCAGGCCTCTTCGTCCCCTGTTTCCCGGGCTCGGGAAGCTGATTCGAGTTGGATATTGGACCAAGGCAGAGTTCCGTTCGAGCCAATCCGACAATGGCAGTGAAGCTCTCGCTGAGGTCGTCGTCGGCTAGTCCTCGTGCTCGATGTTCAACCCCGTGTCTTGCTCGCAGTCGGGTCCTAAAACCCTGGACAAAAAAAAAGCACGCGTTCACGGCAGGATTCGTGATGTACTCTGGTAACCATGTCCACCAAGGTTCAGTATCATAAAGGAATGGGGAGAGCTAACGAAAGGAATCTTCCTCACGCCGTCTCCGATCGTCCGCCCTCACGCATCGCAAAACGGTTTCGAATGGCTCCCGCCTCGGGGAAACTCGGGCAAGAAATCAGAAAGATGACGGGTCTTTCTGATGGGACCCATGGGCACGTCCACGTCATGATGCGTGACCTCCGTCCGAACGACAGTGATACGGAGCGGCATTTGAGACGCGAGCGGCGGATGCTCCTCCCGACGATTCAGTATGCCGTGCCGTGCGATGATAAGCAGAGGGGCCATGGTCTGCTCACAGACAAACGGTCATGTCAACAACAAGCTCGTCCGACTGCGCGCAACTCACCGCAACCTGCGTCGTGATCCCAATGCCTGCAAGATTCCCAGGGCGTTCCACCGCGTAGAGGACCAGCATGGCGATCGTGCAGACCGTGACCAACGCGCCGCATTCGATGACAATGACGATCGTCGACTTGTACTTGGATTGGACACGTATAGCGGCGTGTGCCCTTTGCCTGCCGATCCACAATCGCACACAAATCAATATCGTCGTGGATATGTTTACTGCAGCGATGAGTGCCCATGTTGCCAAGTCGAAGGCGCGCAAGGCTCCCGAGATGCTTTCCTCCTTCGCATAGCCTTTGGCGGTCACTCCTGCTAACCCTGTAGTGGATTGGACGCGAGACCCCGTGAACTCGACAAGGCCACTCACCGACCTGCAACGCCAATAGGAGTGTCTACAGTGTGTTGTCAAGTTAAGCGATCACCTGTTGACAGCCGAAGAAACTTGCCGGAGGAATACAAATCTTGACATCATAGTCGTATAATACATAGATGCGCCAGATCTTGAAAGTCACTTGCCGTCAGACAAACGAGATAAAAACAAAAACAACACAGACCAGTAAGAATTCTTCAATAGCATACTAAAAAAAAAAAAAAACAAGCCGACGTACGTCGTCAACAAAGCCACGGGCAATTGAAACAAGTCGGCTTACATTGATCACGTATATGATGTAACATGGTAAAGAGTAGTCGTTGCCCTCCTGAAAGTAACTCTCCGCTCCACCGGCATGGGCAGTAAACGCATCGATAAGATAGGTCATATAGAGGGCCGCCTGGGTGACGCACAAAACGAACTGTGCGACACTTGAAACTAAAAAGAGTCTGGATAAATTTTGAGAACATGAACGCTGCGTGCGTGGAATAACACAAGGCTTACGCGCGATTTTGCCCCCACAACACGTAAACACAAAAGAAAAATAGGATGCAGCTGCATAGTTGCAGTCGACGCTCAGTCTCACCCGAACCAAATGAGACTTACTTCATACCTGTTCGAAGCGTTGTAAGCGAAGTCAAAAGTGGACAACAGATGCGCGTACGCACCCATGAAAACGCTTGAAATGCTGGTCGAGAGGAAATATATCTGCAAGAGCGTCTGGGACATGACTTGCGCCAATCAACCCCACAAAGCAATGTTCATGTTCCCCACCTCCAGCAGAAGCTACCAAAGTGAGCGTGGTAGCAGGTGATAGAAATGCTCAGTCACCACATGACAGATATTTCAACTCACCTCCTCCTATGAGTCAAGCCGCGATTCTGCCCCGCTGCTCAGCGTTTGAAATTCCGGAAATGCCAAGCCCAACACGTGTTCTTGCTTAGACCAAGGAGAGACACATCTTGACATCCCGCAAATCTCCAATGCCATCCTGCGTCTGCCAGAGCTGTCTCACTCCCTGGACTTATGAGGACCGCAAATCGATTATGAACTGGACGACTCCAAACATTGGAGAATGCTACAACCGCCGCTAGATCCAAATGTACTTGCATCACCAAGAACGAAACGCAGCGAGAGAATGACACAGTGGCGGCATGCCGCCTTCATGTGTCATGATCATCAGACCACCGCCAACTTTTACTATTTTTTGCTTCGGGCTCTGGAAGGGACGAGAGGGGAGATTTCGGCCTTGTGGTCGCCATGGCTACATCGACGCCACTGGAGCCCGCTTGCACCACGTTGGATCGCAGGAGGACCAATGACGACCTGGAGGTGCTGTGACCCTGACTAACCATTGCATGGCGTGCAGTGATGAGTAGTTGAGATGCGACCTATGGGTAAGGCAATCAGCTCGTGGGAGGGCGAGAAAGACAAGCGGGAACGCACCGCAACCTCGGTCGCAACCCCAGCACTAAGAATACCTGGGGAATACTGACAAGCGTGCAAAACCACTATCGTGACGCTGCAGAGAGTAGCCAATGTGCCACATTCGACGAACACAATGGCGATCGATTCGTATGGGGAATGGCCGAGGACGGTGTGCGTTTTCTTTTGGGCGATACACAGTCGGACGCATATCGGGACCGCAACACAAAGATTAACCGCCGAGATGAATGCCCATAATAGCAGGTTGTTGGCATCGTAATGCGTGCCGATGCCCGGCGTCGTTGCACGAGAGTGGATTGATGATCCACTCGCACCTGCAGTTATCTCAGCCACGAGTATGCGCAAACGTGACGTGATATCGCACAAATTTGCGCGATCCAGAAGAGGCACTAGGGACATGTAAGAGCGATGCGCTCACCAAAACGGAAAAAAAAAAAACACACTGATGGGATGCAAACCCTAATATCGTCGTCATACAAGGCGTAAAGCCGCCAGATCTGCACGATGATGGTCCCCCTCTCGTTAGCATAGGTGGGGCAGATATATAGGTTGTGCAAACCGATAAGAATCCCGTGATAAGAAACTAAAAACAAAGGGTACATAACCAGTTGACAAGACGCAGGAACAGGCTCACGTTTATCGTGTATATGACGTTGGACCCTAACAGATAGCCATTGACATGGTTGAAGTACTCTGGAATATTGATGATGACAGTGTACGTGAGGAAAAGGAAAACCGTCTGAAGGGTGACTTGCGCCACGCATAGCAGAAATTGCACAGTGTTGATCAGCAAAAGCAACCTACAGGCGTGAATGGCTTCGTTCTCGCAGACGATGGTATAGTTACCTGCACGACATGGATGTTTGCCCCCAGAGGACGTAGGCACAGAATGCGTATAGGATACAGCTCAGGGATCATTGTCAATGATTCACGTTCCGCACGTCACATGGCGAAAACATACTTCATGCCTGACGAAATGATATATCGTCAGAGGGAACTGGAAACTACAACGCAACCACGCACCCATGAGGATGATCTCGACACTATATGCAGTGATGAGCTCGTGCGGACTCGGCGGAAGCATTATCAATGAACTTCAGGTTGAACCCAAGTCTCATTAGCTGCGTACTAGGATGAGGGAGCTGCCTCGTGACTAACGGATTACAGTACCTCTCGCCTGCCAGCTGGATGGGCGGAAGAAGTGGGGCAAGGTCGACGAAGAAAGGAATTTACAAATTCAATGGCATGGTCTGTCCTTACTAACTTGAAGTATACGCCCATTCTACTGAAACCAGAAGACGAGACGAACAGTCAGACTGGACGTGCTGGCCTCCTGGATAGCAAGACCCATTCTTCGATGCTACTACCGAGAACTGGCGCGACATCATCTTGGTCCGCATCTGCTGCATGGTGGCGGGTAACAGCGGACCTTGTGCAGATTCGTTCACCCCAAAGCAGTGCCTACTATGTCAGCACCTTGATATCAGAACAGTTGCTCAACTATAATAAGAGCGTTTCCTTCCCGTACTACCCACGGGCTACGCTGCCGCGCCGCATGTTGCATTCGCAGGGAGAATCGACCGGCGTAGTGGTGCTAGGAAGTTGTGTTGATTAAATAACGGCAGCGCCGCAGTATGCTCGGGTCGCTGTCAACTGTCAAGCTTCAAGTGCCAGTACGATGCTGTACTCTGGTGCCGCAGAGGGAAGATTTTCTGCAGACTGCCACTACGGCGATGATCGAACTGAATTCCACTGCCCCACACCGACATCCGGATCTGTTTGCTGCGTTTTCCGCAGCGATAACGGCTGGATTCTTGGCCGTCTTCGCCCCATCTAGTAGTCAACACGAGGCCCGTTCGCTGGTCGCGTCTCCGTCCCCATCTCGCCAGTGACGCTCATGAGCCTTGATCAAAATCTGTTCACGCTCTTCTTCACGCCAAACACATCGTTTCCAGACGGGACCGTGGTCGATCTCGCCGACGGCAATGACACGATCCACTATCGGAAGCGTCGCATCATCCAACCACAAAGACAGCTCTACCGAATAGAGGTGACCGGTAAGCGCGCTCAAAGGCAGCCGCGCATCCTGCCAGAGTTTCGCTGACGCTCGCGGCGCAGATCCACTCTCCGATGCGTTGTTGGCGAGTGCGACCGCGCCCAGCGCGACAAGCAAACACAAGACCGTGGAGCTCTACAATCCTTCAAAGGTCGTCGAGCTCAAGCACACCGGCACCCTCACGTTTCGGTGGTCTTTCAAATGGGAAACGTGCGCCCGTGCTTCCTTGCTCGCGCGACGGCGACGATGACGCTCACCCAACCCCATCCTTTTTGCCCGCGCAGCCACGAGTTTGAATGGAAACGCGAGGAATGCTTCATAGTTCGAAAGCCGGATCCACCCGTGCTGGTCGCGGTGACCAAAGAACCCCCAGGACGGATCAGAACGGCGTCGGTCCAGATCCTGGACTATAATCTCAACCGGTGCGCACACCCGCTCTAGACTGCGGGGTCCGTGCTCGCGATGTTCACGTACGGCGGCCAGGTTTGACATTGAAGATCCCAAGGGCCTCGAGATCGTGATCTTGACCGCGCTCTTGACGTTCCAAGACTCGAGCGACGCGTATCACGACCCCAGCGCGGCCACGACGGCGACCAACTCCGCTGGTCCTGTTGCTGCTACCGCGGCGCCCACTCCACCCCCGAAATCGACGTCCAAGAAGGGCATCGAACACATTACCGAGTTACAGCTCGGCAGAGACGCCAACGAGGTGACCGTCTTCGACGAGGGCGCGGTCAAAGACTATGCCAAGTACTGTGCGGACCTCTTGCGGGTGAGCATGCTGTCCCGTCTGACGTGCTCACCTCGTTGATACGTCACTTGCGCGCGTTCGTCTATGTAGGACGACGCGATGGTGTTCATCTCTGTGCATTCCTCGGATGCGAAGCAAGTGTCCAGGGTGCTCCAGGTCGTCGAGGAGGCTATACGACTGCGTCACAAAGCAGGTATGTCCACGTCCAGGGCTGGGTCCTCGGCTCGCTCATCGTTACGTGTCGAGTGCAGGTGACCCAGATCTGCATCAGTATGTGGTGCATGGTGCTCAGGGCGAGGATGGGCCATCCAAAGGTCCCCGGATTATCAAGCTGGATGACAAGACCCGGAAGGACAAGATTAAGGAGTACACGCCACCGACAAGTATTACGGTACATCTTAGCAAGGTTGACATGCCCGAGCTTCGCCCGAGAGGCGCGCGACGCGATAAGCAGCCAGCGACACCACATGATCAAGACGGTGGGAAGAAGAATTTGTCCAAGCACGCCAAGGAGAAGGGAAAGCCGAAGGACAAGGACAAGCATGTGGAGCAAGACGCCCGATTGAAGCGGCCGTCGCTTCCGTCGGGCCCAAGCGCATTGCCTCGTCATTCTGGCAGCATACTCCGCAAATATCGCTCCCAGACCTTTCGTCCGACGGCATCTTCCCCATCGGCTTCTGGACCGTCGTCCTTCTCCGCACAGCATTATTCCTCAGGGATGCACCACCGGCAATCCACGTACGGGCCCCTGAGCGCGGATTACTATTACTACGATGACCGTTACGACGACGAAGACTTGGCCGCCAGGAGCAATTCACCCTCGACCTCGGGGCTCCTCGGGAGGTTCCTGGGGCGGTGATTCACACCTGGACCCCATCCCTGAAGTGAGCCTGGCGATGTGATGGACGCCCTTGTGCGCGCTGATTAGTAATACCCCAACTCCAATTCCCCCGCCCCGTGTTACCCTTGCTCAAAGTTTATGGTTATGCTCTGTTCATCCCGGTGATAACGGACGTGGAGCGTGTGCACGCGTGTGTGGTGCCTTGAAAGCTTGAGAGAGCCCGCGCTGTGCAGGACTCTTTTTTTTTTTTTTTTTTTTAATTCCCCGCCGAGCCCCGTGTGTGTGTGGGGCTGGTGACCATCGAATTCCGAGGACGAGAGAGGCTTCGAAAAAGAGAAATCCCATATATGCGTCGTACGGGGCGGTGTGCTAGGTCGTCTGGGTGTTGCGGCCACGTCGCGAGTCGCACGAATGCCCTGTACATACGCCGCCCACGCACGTCGTCGCGCGCGCACGCGTTGACGACCGATCACACGCATGCCCAGCATAGTGCGCTTGTTTTCCGGGACCGACTTTGTTTTTTTTTTCGAGAGAGAGAGCGTGGGTTTCGCGATAGGCGCTCGTCGCTGCCGTTGTTGTCGTTTTCGTTGTTATCGACGCCCTTGTTCCGAACGCGTTCTCGTCATCGTCGCCGTTCGCCGACACGCGTCCGTTTACGGCCGTATGATAGGACGATACATGCACGCCATCCTGCCATGTCGAGTCGTGACGCCGCCCGCGGCGCGGTGGTGATGGTAGTGGTGGTGCCAGCTCGCCCGCGGTGAGACGCCACCGTCACGTCGACGGCG
>JBBPTT010000336.1:0-28526 GCA_038094175.1 Boletellus aff. lepidospora
CACACAGCCTGCGATGAGGGTCACCACCACACCAATGTGGACACCACGAAAGTGACGGTGGAACCCACAACCCACCACCACCTCCCAGCAGTACGGCCCGTCGTGTTCCAAACACGACGGTCATTTTTCAGTGCGTCCCCACCTCTGTCACGTGCCCCACCTCATCACCCACTGCTGACTCACCATCCACCACCTGTTGTGTCACAAACACGGCAGGTGCATATCGCGAGCACACAGCTGCCCACCCACCCACCACTGGCAACCACGACAACAACGACAGCCCACGAGGACAACACGGGAGGTATAACTGTGCATGCACCACACACCGGACGATGAGGAGGGCCAGGTAGTGCAATGGCACGCCCACCACTGACCATGACAATGTCACCGGCACACACGGTAGGTCCACCACAGGTGATGGGTGTGTGCACAGCCGGGACAGCGAGTAGTGGTGCAATGGTGGGTACACCATCAGACAACAACAGACGGGTGCAGCAGCAGGTGCACCACCCACAGGACAGCCAGGAGGGTCGGAGCAGCGCAACAGCGCCCCTCCACCAACCTGGGTGACAGGTGAGCATTACATGCACCACCCAGGACGATGAGCAGTGGTACAACAGTAGGTGCACCAGACAGCGGGTGAGGGCTATGCAGTAGTGCACCACCACTGCCCAACAATGATGAGACTGGTGACAGATGCACAGCGTTGCCACCACCACTCCAGTGAGGGGTGCAGCAGCCAAGAGTGGTGTAATAGCGCACCACCACAGCACCGCCATGCGATGACGATGAGACAGGTGATGGGCACACAGCAATGACGATGAGGCAACACAATGGTGTGTGCACTACCTCCACCACTACTATAGCAAGATGGTAGCATTTGTAGTAGATAGTTAAATATGATTTGTCTATTCTACCTGTGCTACACAAAGATGGCAGCACTGCAGGTCGATTGGGGCTGACTGCACACTCGGACACTACCAGCCATAGCCAAGCTGTGGCATACCATATCTTGCCCTATATGGGACATCGCTCGAGCTGCCTACACATCACACTGTAGTGCCATCATCTCAATTCTTTTCTACTGAGTAACTTCTGAACTACACACCTTGTGCCAAAGGCACAAGATGGGCTCACACCTAGTTCTGTTGGTAGGAAAAGTGAAAAACTGTAACATCCCCAGTCTCTACCTTGATCCCCTAGGTGTGAAGGACACTGTTAACCTCTTCATGAGCATCCACCCTTCTACAGGTTGCTTGAATGACACAAGAGTGCATTCAGCATAACAGAGACTATATACACTGAGCCCTTGTGACTATAGGTTGGTACCTTGTCCTTGCCCTTGACCTTTATCCAAGTCCTTACACTTATCACCCAATGAGCATAACATGGATGATCATTGTTGTAAACTACAACTTAAATGTATGAATGTGAATCTTTAACCTTTTAGACAATCCTTAATCAACCAATTACCTGTAAAGTCCTTCAAGCTTCCAAGCTAACACTTTGGAATGACAAAGCCACAAGAATCTATAGGTTGCTCTTCATGTCCCAAATGGAGTGGATGCTGTTGAATCAACCTCCATCCTGGTGTCTGCAGCCTGAATAGAAGGGTTGGCATCACTTATAGCCTTGTGGGCAAAACAAGCAAGTTCCTGCCTAACACATGTTCAAATTGCATCAACCACTCACAAGCAGACCAGTTACCATTTATGATCCCTCAGCTTCTCTAGCATCATAATGAGCTCATCCTGCTCCTGGAAATTCAATTCACCCCCAGGGAGAGCAGCAGCATAGTCTTTGGCTTGTGTCAGTGTGCTCTTTAGGTCATTCGTCTGTCGAGCATGTTAGTCATGCCGAGGCGAACCGAGTTGGCGTGCATACGGCCTGCAAAAGGGCCTGCTTTGCCTGCAGTGTGACGGTGCCCTCAGCACTTTGTGTGCGTTCCAACACGGTAATCAAATTCGGGATGATGCTCGAAAAGAGCCGTGTTGGGATGACGGCACCCTGGGAAGTCTCCATCGTTTCGAGGATGGTGGTCGTCAGAGCAGAGCGTGCGCTGCGCCGTAGTAGTACCCGCCGGAATCGTCAACGTTCACGTGGCTGTGTTCATTCTCTTGTCCCCGAATTCTGAGAACTGCTGTGGCCTTCAGCTTAGCGTCGCCTTCCTGCCCGTCCTGATGTCGAATCAATCGAATCTGGACGTGAGTGATCCCGTCTGTGTGTCGCCCATCGACTCACCGATCGGTCAGAAAGCCATCGAAATTGTCCAGCGTGCTATCGACGAGGACACGAAGCAAAACTATCCCGAATCGTACAGACAGTACATGAACTCCCTCGACTATTTCATGCTCGCCCAGAAATGTACGTCTACGCGCGTCGCAGGCTTTCCCCACTTGATGTCGTCACACAGACGAAAAGAACGAGAAATCCAAAATTCTGATCCGAACCAAGATCGAAGAGTACCTCTCGCGCGCCGAAACGCTCAAGAAACACCTTCAAGCGCAGGAAGAGAAGAGATCACGCAGGGCCGTCAGCGCCAACGGTTCCGCGAGCGCCGTCGGCAGCAAAGGCAAGGACGGTGGCGACGACGATCAAGACCCTGAACTGAAGAAGCTTCGCGCCGGCCTCTCGAGCGCGATTCTCTCCGAGAAACCCAACGTCAAGTGGGACGACGTGGCCGGCCTCGAGGGTGCCAAGGCTTCCCTGAAGGAAGCGGTCATCCTTCCCATCAAATTCCCCCATCTGTTCACCGGAAAGCGTACGCCGTGGAGAGGTATTCTCTTGTATGGGCCACCAGGAACGGGAAAGTCGTACCTTGCGAAAGCCGTCGCGACGGAGGCCAAGAGCACGTTCTTTAGCGTGAGCTCGAGCGATCTCGTCAGTAAATGGCAGGGAGACTCTGAAAGGCGAGTTGATGTTGACTCTATCGGCGTGAATCCGGTCGTTGACCGTGGTGACCACCTAGACTCGTCAAGAATCTGTTCGAGATGGCGCGTGAGAACAAGCCCGCCATCATCTTCATTGACGAGGTAGACTCCCTCGCCGGCACGCGTAACGAGTCCGAATCGGAGGGGTCGAGACGTATAAAGACCGAATTTCTCGTCCAGATGAACGGCGTGGGGCACGACGACACTGGCGTTCTGGTTTTAGGAGCGACCAACATTCCATGGCAACTCGACCCCGCCATCAAGCGCCGCTTTGAGAAGCGGATATATATCCCCCTTCCTGGTGTTGAAGCTCGCAAACGCATGTTTGAAATACACATTGGCTCTACGCCATGCCAACTAGAAGCGAGAGATTACCGTATCCTGGCAGAGCGGACAGAAGGGTAAGCTCCTAGCTTGGTGTCCACTGTCTGAGCGAAACAGTTCAATCTGTGTTCTAGTTATTCGGGTTCTGATATCTCGATACTAGTCCGGGACGCGCTCATGCAGCCGGTGCGCAAGGTCATATCTGCTACACACTTCAAGCCTGTTACGCCATCGTCTGCGTCGGACAGAGTCAAATGGACACCATGTTCGCCTGGTGACCCGGAAGCAATGGAAAAATCGTGGTCCGAGGTAGAATCCGACGAGCTGGTTGAACCGCCGCTGAAATTGCAGGATTTCATCAAGAGTCTAGAGAGTACTCGCCCTACTGTCACGGAAACGGACATCAAGCGGCACGAGGAGTGGACGAAGGAGAGCGGTGAGTCTTGTGCTGCCAAGCATCTCTCAACTCATTCATCTCTCCGCCAACCCAGGGAACGATGGCGCATGACTCAGATTGCAAGTCCATCCCCGTCTTGAATCTATATACCTTCGCATCTGTCCTACATGGTATCTTGGGAATACCATCGCGCGTAACTTCACTTTTGTCATTAATGGCGCAGTCCAACACATTACTAGAATTGAGGTAATATTGACCAAGCACTACGATAGGCGTGCATTGAGAAGATAAATAAGTCGAAAGAATCCTCGCATATTGCAGCATGTAGTGTACCATCTCTAGAGTATGCGTGTAGCGCAAGACTCGAAAACATCAAATTACCCGGCACGTCACTCACGGACGTGTAAAAGGATCGACGAGAGATGACTGTGCGTCACGAGGCATTCAGCTGAGCCTGTGCATGCTGCATTGCATGCGCATGGACGTGCGTTGGATGAGGGACGGCATGGCACACTTGGATCTCCTTTAGCCATGGATGGACCATGACCTCCTCGATAGCACACCGGTGGGATGGGTCCGGTTCGAGCATCTTGCGAATCAGACTTCTACAGGCACGAGGACTGAGGTGGGTGATGGTTGGTGGATAAACGGGGTCCTTCTCTTTCTCCTTGATAGGGGTGGTGGCACATGCGGTGGCATATGCGGCATAGAGTGCGTCCGTCATTTGGGCAACGCGCCAGGGCATCTCTTGGAAATGTAAGCAGTAGTAGACGATGGCGCAGGCCCAAATGTCGACCAGACGTGCGTCATAGGCTACGAGATCAAGAGGAGGAAGCCGCCAATCAGGCCACCTCCCGAGAGAGCGCAGCGAGTTGCTTACGTTTGCCTATGGAGAATTGCTCAGGGGCGATGTAGGGCTCACTACCACAAAGGCCGCTTGACATGTGAACGGTGGTTTCCCAAGGCAAACGGTACACCGTTGATGCGCCATAGTCACCAATCTGGGTGATATTAAAAACACGCCCGCACCCATGTCACGACCACAAACCTTGAGATGGCCCTTGGTGTCGAAAAATAGATTTTCGGGTTTGATGTCGCGGTGGGCAACGCCTTGACTGTGCAGATATGAGACGCCGGTGAGGATTTGCTTGAAGCAGCATTCGACCTCGCTGGGCGACATGCCTCCCTTCTTGATGGCAGCATAGAGATCCCCGCCGGGACAGAACTCCATTACCTCGCACCAATGCTGGTTCTCGTCCTGGACGAGATCGACGGTCTCGACGATGTTGACGTGGTGCAGGGTGGAGGAAATGCAGAACTCGGCGGTGAGCTTCTTGACGTATTCCTTCTCGGATTCATTTCTTCGTCTCTTGCGAAATTCCTGTCAGCAAGGTGTTAGCGGCATGTGACGGGCAACATTCACTTCACACCTTGACGGCGTACAGCTTCTCTTCGGTTCTGTCCCACTTGTGAGCGAGCCGGACGACGGAGGTGGCGCCTTTCCCGATCGCAACCTTCCGGCACACGCCATACTTTTGGGTGAGACTGGCTGTGCTCTCCGCGGTGACGGACCTCCGCTCGCCGTCCGAGTCGGACTTTTTACTGCTGCCGGTTGACCTGGCAGAGGACTTGCGAGAGAGCTTGGGGGCAGATGCGATGAGGTCTCTGAGGGCATTCCGCTGGCTGCCGTCGGAGTGCGTGCTCGAGGGCGCTCTGGGACGAGGGTTGGGCTGTGGGGAGGGAGGGGGCTTCTGGGCGACTGGCTGGGGGTCGGTGGTGGGGGTAAGGACACCGGCGGACATGCTAGGGACACGGCTTGGCGGACGGGTTGAAGGGCGGCTCCAACTGTCGGATTCTGAAGGGGACGGGGGGGTATCTACCGCGTCTGGGACGGCCATGGCGGGGGAGGGAGGCGAGGAGGAGCGGGCGAGGAAACGCAGCAGGACGCGCCAAGAAGAAGGCAGCAGAAAAAAGCTGGGATCAGTTCGTGGACGACATTCTGGAAAGTGGACAAAAGAGAAGCTGCGGGGCGACGACTCCGGGCTGAGTGGACGCGGGAGCGAGGCAAAGAACAATCAAACAAGGCATCGCCGGAGGATGACTCAGCGTTCCTGGGCCATTCACGGCGGCTGGACACCCCCCAACGCCGGCGTCCCGGTGTCCACCCACGCAACGAGGCTCAGCCACTGATGTCATCTGCAACACCCCCCGCCGTTGCGGGGAACATCAAGGTTCGCCTTCTCGCGTTACGTGGGGCCGGTTGCGATCAGCAACGGCACACCGACGAATCGCAATTCGGCCTTGCACAGCTTATTCAGCACGGCACGTTCGGCACCTCAGCTGTACAGTTCTACCCATATATAGATTGTGGCTTGCTGATGTAATCAGCCACCTAACCATGCTCGTGTCCACCCTTGCACGACGTCCACCGACACCGTCAGATCGAGGTAGGCCCAGCTGTGCCCCTTCTTGTCCCGCTCGCCGACGCCCGTCCAGACGCCGCCATGGTCAACTTGCGCTCGCAAAAGAGGCTCGCCGCCGCCGTGGCTGGTGTCGGCAAGCGCAAAATCTGGCTTGATCCAGCTGAGCAGGCAGAGATCGCCAACGCCAACTCTCGCTCGCACGTCAAGAAGCTCATCAAAGACGGTCGCGTCATCGTAAAGCCCACCATCATTCACTCTCGTGCCCGCACGCGCGACCTCCTCGCCGCCAAACGCAAGGGTCGCCACACCGGCCCCGGTAAGCGAAAGGGTACCGCAGAAGCTCGTCTGCCCACCAAAGTGCAGTGGATACGGAGACAGCGGGTCTTGAGGCGGCTTCTGAGGAAATACAGAGAGGCAGGCAAGATCGACAAGCATCTGTAGGTCGTATCCCATCGATCACCCCCCGATCTCACTCGCATCCCCGCAGCTACCACTCGCTTTACCAGAAATCAAAGGGTAACGTCTTCAAGAACAAGCGTGTGCTCATGGAGTACATCCACAAGGCAAAGGCCGAGAAGAACCGCACCAAGATTCTCACTGACCAGATGGAGGCTCGCCGTGTCAAGAACAAGGTCTGTCGTAATCGACTGCCATCGTTGTCACCCACTAATGTACATCTCAGGCTGCCCGGGAACGCCGCGCGGAGCGTCTGGCACAAAAGCGTCACGATATTCTTGCTGTGGAACAAGAGGCAGCTCAGGAGTAAAGTGTCCCTCTCTCGTTGTATCTCTTATGCTATGCACATGTCATGCTCCCCACGTTGTATGGGTTATATACGACATGCCTCCGCTGTTGTCTTCCGGACCCGGGCACGAGCAAACAAGTCTGCCGACGGCACCGGTACAACGAGCCTAGAGCAACACGTGGGCCAAACTCATGCACATCTCCTTGACCCGGCGCTCCTCTGCCACTGCCTCAACCATCTCCCGCGTAATGCCAATCTGTTCTCCCGTGCCGTCGCTCGCCATCTGTACGTGTGCGAAAAGTCCGCACTCGTTCAGAGCAAACGCTGCATCCTCGATGCGAAGGTTGGTCGCACGCGCGATCTCAGCGAGCGTGCACCGAACTACGACATGAGACATCGCACTCCCGTCAGGATTCGATACCGTCTCGATCCGTCGGAGCGCATTGAGCGCTTCTGTTGAAACACTGAGAAACAACGCGCCAAGACGGGCAAGCGAACACGGACCGTCAAAGTGGTGAGGGGTCGACCCGTTGGATGTGCCATCACCGATTTCGCCGTCCCATCCCTTTGGTCGCTTCCGCCGGACCACGTTATCCTCGTTCGACTGAAGCTGTGAGATATCAGGCACCCATTGGTCCGTGGTCACTTGCACGTATTCGGGTGGCAACACCGTCAGCAGACGTCTACCGCCAAGGTGAGAGGTGAACGTTGGGTGGTTGTGCGCACTCACCGGAAGAAACGTATCAACGTTGCAACCCAATATGTGAGATAGCTGCGCAACCCCAAATCTGACAGCGGCCGTTCCGGGGTGCCGACCTTGCTGGCTCTGCGGGACAGTTCATAGCCTTGTCGTTTGTATAAAAAAAAACGAGGCTCGAGGCTGGGCAGAGGGAGACATACTGAATTCGATCATGAGCATTCCATACCCTTTGCGCTGATATGGAGGCAAGACAATTATGCAAGCAAGATTATAGTCGTCGTAAGAGTATTTTTCCTGGAATCGCATGTCAACCGAGACTGGTGCATGTGCTTCATCAGATGGCACCTTGGAAAAAAATCCTAATACATGGTCCCGTTGCGAATCCGCGTCCGTCAATATGTAAAACAAAACTGTTCGGATTAGGGCGTGGAGTGCGGAAGACGGAGCCGCATCCTCACAGTTATCGCAGTCAAAGAACAAGGTCTTGACGTCGATGAAGAGCTTTCCGAAAAGCGACAAATTCTGGCAGTAGAGCTGCACGACGCGCGCAAGGATGACATGCATGAGCATGGATGGCGCGACCCACTCACCTTTTCTTTGGCCCCGTCCACTTCCCAAATGGTGTGTGCCCCTCGTTGGTACACTTTTCTCCCGGGTGGATGTCTTCTCTCGCATTTTTTCTCGAAAGGAATCAGCTGTGCCGCGCCAGTCGGTACTGAACGCGGAGTATGCTCACAGCGTGTAGCTCCCACACCGATCCGTCCGCCATGTACTTGAAACATCGTTCGCAGACCCAGAAGACCGACTTTTCGCCGCCCGAGCAAGAGCGCATGATGCCACCGGCAAGCAGGTCGGACGTCCGACAGTGTGGGCGACGATTGATGCTCGGTATCTTGAGCGTCGGCGTGGAGGGTCTGCCCTGAGCGACAGCGCCCTCCTCCGCCTCCGACTCCATTAACGGATATGGCGAGAAGTACCTGTTGGAAGCAGCGGTCTGGAAGACGCCGTGTGCGGAGAAGCGAACACGCACCATGTTTTGATCTGCCACTGTCCAAAGTTGACTTTATCAAAGTTTCTCTGCGCGGTGATCTGCTTGTAGTGCTGGACGTCAAAGTCTTCCTCCGTCATCGCGTCCTGGGAGGCCGTCGCTGCTTGTGCGTCCGGGAGAGGCGCTGTGTCTACGGAACCCACGCCTGGAGAGCCGGTGGGGGATCCAAGGGGGCTCGTTGAAAGTTCCTCCCGCTTTCGCTTTCCGTTGCTTGTCCCAGTCGACGAGTCGGGTTCGGCGCAACGCAACTCGGGTCCTGGTATCCATTCGTCGAGCCGTTTGTCGGAGCCCTCGTAGTGGACGTAGGCGTAGCCGTCGGAACTGCGACGCTGCAGGACGTGGACGAACTCTGTCGGAAACACAACGGGAGAACGGGTTTGGATTTAGGACGTCTGTCCGCAGTCGACACGTTGAACGACGACGCACGGTCGATGCCATTCTTTCTCACCAGAAAAGCTTCCCTGCCCGGACCGCTTGATGGCACCGTCTCGGCCATGTGGTGCGTGCAGATAAAATGGGGAAATTTTCGAGCAGAGCCCGGGGTCTGACCCACAAGCTGCCATAGGCTGTATAGCATGCAGTGTACCCGACTCGCTTCCACTCAGATCGTTTGG
Source organism: Boletellus aff. lepidospora (assembly GCA_038094175.1). Taxonomy (NCBI): domain Eukaryota; kingdom Fungi; phylum Basidiomycota; class Agaricomycetes; order Boletales; family Boletaceae; genus Boletellus; species Boletellus aff. lepidospora. The sequence continues at coordinate 9,182 of JBBPTT010000336.1, forward strand.
AAACGACCACAGTCCACAGTGTATTTGTTGGCCCGCCTTGGAATGATTGCACCCCAGCTGGCGTCGGGCAGCCAGCCTGGGTGGAGCATCCACAACTTGCAACTCGGGCGGGTGGACGGGGACGACATTTATGACCCGCGTAGCACACACCGCCCACGCGCGTGGGAGCGCTGCCTGTCCGAGCAGATAAAGCCACATGGTCCTGCGCGTTTCCCATATATCGGTGGCGCAAAAGCGTCCCCGCAGCACGTCGGTTGACGCACACCCCCTCATACTGCGACTGCGACGGTGCGGCCCTGCGCCTCTGTAATCGTCCTCGCATGCACAGACGGAGCACCCCGGGAGCCGCACGTCGGATTGCTTTCGCGGTCGTGTGGCTGTCGCACCTTTCGGTGGTGTCCGCTGACGACGACGACGGGTAAGCTTCCTTCGGGCCGCACTCGTTTTCCACCCACTGACGGCGACTAGCGATTCGAACTACTACGGAATTCCGCACAGCACGATGATTGGTATCATCGCTGCCGTTGGTGCGTCCTCTGTGGCATGATCGCGGAAGGTTTTCTAAAGCAACTCTAGTGGTACTCGTTGCCCTTATTTCTTCCTGTTTGCTATATCTTCGGCGACGACGGCTTCGGAATAGACTGTTCTTGGAGGGGTCAGGAAGACGATCGCCATATGCGCCAAAGATATATAGAGCACCCTGTCCCGGTGGCCCTACCGTGATCTACCAATCTACTCCGCTCGCCCCACCGCCCGTCCACGTACCCCAATACCCGCCTCGCGGGTATGTGAACTATCCCAGTCGCCCGCAGTCGCAGTCGCTATCGCAAAGGGTTTCATCTCCACCTGCCCACACGATACCCGAGCCAATCGCGTCAGTACCTCCCGAGTTGATGCCACGCTCGAGTACCACATCAAGGCCCTTCTCGGCGATTGATACCACGCCGTCTCCTCGTCGATCCACGGCATTCGGAGACGAGACGGCTACACCCACGCCTCGGTCTCCCTCGATGCGCACTCCGTCGAGTGTCACATCAAGGCCTGTCTCTGTAATTGATACCGCTCCGCCCACTCGTCGATCCTCCGTCCTTAGAAGGGGGTCGGCTGCCTCTGTGCCTCGGGTGCCGTCGTCTTCGTCGCCCGGGTCACCCCGCAACACTTGGTGGGATGCACCAGAGACTCTCCCACCCCCTCCTACAACTTTGCCTCCGACTTCCGCCGTCACGGCTCCTTCTGCATCTGCTCCTCAGAGCCCGTCCACTGCTCCCCCACGACTCAACTCCCCTCCCCCTCGCAGACTCGCTCCCATGTACACGGGAACTTCGCTGAGCAACAGTGGAGAACCTCCCCCCGCTTATACACCCTATGAATCTTCATCTTGATGCCATGCTCTTCTTCCGGTTCCCGTCTGTCTATTCGTCACGCGACGTTGGGCTGTTCACGATGTTACATGCGCGTCTTTTTCTCCGCGAGAACGTTTGGCTTATCACGAATACGTATGACTCAAAAGGACAATGATATATATTTCCGTCCCTTTCCCCGTTCACACTCGTGTTCGCAAGACGATAGGTGGGTGTTTCGAGTGCAGGTGAAGCAGTTTCCGGGCCTCTGGCGAGATAGATGACGGTCATTTCCACAGCAAGATAAACGACGTGCGTGAAACGAACGATCACACCCTCTTTTTTCGCGAACGCCGCAAGAGAACACGAAACAGACAACGCCGCGATCGACCGGAAGGCAATGCCAGACATGCAGGAAAACGAGATGTATGATGCCTGTCGGCGTGACGGACGCACTTGGGGGGGTCGGTTCTAGCACAAATATCGCACCTCGGGACCAACCGTATGTCCGCACAAATACCGCGGCTGACGTTGCATTGCCTCTCTGCGCTCGCATTTTCCGTCTGATGGTCCCGGATCGGGCGCGCGCACACACACGTACACACCCTGTGACGACATCGATGGTGGGCACAAGAATGGAGGAGGGACGCTTCGAACGGCTGGTCGGGTCGTGGATCTTGCTCCCCAGGGTCCTTGCTCCTCAGGCTCGGCCCCCGGCCGGACGGTCGATCAGAATGCGTATCGCCTTCTCGACCAACTAGGTAGGGACCGTAGGGTGTCCAAGGCTTCCGTGAGAGTGCGCCCGCTCGCGTCATACGTCCAGCCAGCAGGGCATCAGGCATCAGGCCTCGATGGGCAGTACGTACCCTCGAGTGTTTCAAGGGGGGCCGTCAAGGCCCTGCCCCTAGGCGATTCCCGTCGGAGTGACACACACCGCGCATGCTACCTCGGTCGGTGAAATACTTATTTTGCGCAGGGTTGCAGGGGTGCATCACTTGTGTCCGAGGTCTGGAGACGCCTCCAGTCAGGCGCTTCGAGTAGGCTCCTTCGCTACTACGCAGACGAGGCCGTGACCCTGCAACTTGGTGGGGTCGCTTGTGGATAACGCCGGCTGGCTTTGCAGGAAGATTGGCGACGACAACCCATTTCCCCCAAGGGGATGGGGGTTAGCCCAGTCCACCCCTCTCCTTCGAGAGTGCGATGATGGCCGTCGGTCCTTGGGGCGTCGCACTGATCTTTCAACTCGGCGCGGACCGCCGGGATGGACGCCCACTGGGACCAGTGGGACGCGCCGTCAGTTCAGTGTCTGTCGAGCGGTTAGTAACGCAGACTGCACGCAAGTTACGCGCTACAGGCTAGCACTGTAGCATAGCGCGAGACCAGACTACGATATGCAGTTCAAAGACAAGAAACAAGAGTGATTATGGAGCACCTCATAAATCATCTAGAGTGATCGCGTGTGGTGTTGGATATCTATAACAATTTCCTGAAAGCGAGGGCAGGTACTGCCTACAGCAACCCAGTTTTCCCAGAGAGCCAGTTCAAAAGCAATGTGGTAGGTCTATAGGCCTCGGGGAAGAATTCAGACCCAAGCAAACCACTTGTCGCCCAAGCGTCCACTATAATATGTCCTGACAGGACAAGCGTGGAATATACCCACAAGAGACCAAAGATCCCACCTACACGTCTCCCAGTCGCTTGCTTCCATGCGTATTCCATCATAACCCCGACACTATGCAGGAGGAAGAACGCCATCATTGGTATCGTGTATGGGCCCCGGTCCATTCCACGCATGCCGACGTCATGTAAAATGCCAGAGAGCGCGAAAGCACCAAAGGCGGCCCCCACCCGTCCGAAATATCTTTCCATGGATTTACTCCCCACCGCTACAAAGGGCTCCCGAAAGAATTGATGCCACCTCCGTGCCCAGAAACTGTTGAGTGAGGTCGAATACCAAGGGGAATCAAAGAGTGGAGGCCACTGCGACGGAGATTGCTGGAAGAGCAGCGTAAACAATACTGCATGCAGCTGGAAGATTGCATCGATGACAAAGTATCCGCTAAGTCCGCAAACCAGCACGAGGATAGACGACTTGGTGTACCGTTGGAGTGGAGGCAGCGAGGGGTCGAGTATGGAACCGCCCTTCGGCGTTCCGAACGTGCTGGGTCCCAGGGAACGAACGTATTTTCCCGTCGTATCAAACGCGAACACCAAAAGGATGAGTCGACCGAGAGAGAGTAAGAAGAATGAGAGTCGCGATTCCACACGGAAATACGGCTTTGGGGTGTAGACCCTCGGTGGCCCATTCCAGCCGATTCCTCTAAAGTTTGCAAGCAAATCGAAAGCATTCCACATTGCGGTGGGGATGGAAACACGAGGTTCGATTGGAGCACTTGTGTCGTGACCATTGATCGTGCCGTTGGACGACTTGCAGATTGACAGCCTAGTGTAGGGCCGCGGCGACAACGTCCATGCCGTGCATCGCATTGCAATGGTAAACAGGCTCAGCTGGTTTGGTCAGTTTGAGCCTGTACAGCCATCCCATCTCAACGTCGACACTTACCGCGCGTCCCTGGTTGAGAAAGACATAACCTGGATAATTCCACGAGAAATCCAGAGACATGTTGGCTCGAAAGCCCATCCAAAACACTACGGGGAGGAGTGCGACGCGATAAAGCCTTGTAGACGGTAACTGTACCAGTACGGCCATGACATAGAAGCCGCAGACTACCGGGACGAGTACGGTTGCGAAGGTATATGGCGTCACCACAGCTCGCTCGAAAGCAAACGCATGTTGAAAGATATCCGAGGGCCTAGATGGAACGAGTTAGACCTTGAAAATGGCTGCAAAGACGAGAGAAATGACCAGGGCAGCATGCGTAAGACTCGACTTCCAGCAACCCGTAAAACCGAAGGATGATTGCTCTTAGCGCGTCGTACGTTCTACCATCATTGCAATATAAAATTTCGCCCGCATGTCACCACCCAGTACGTAATAGAAGGGTCCTTGCTGCAGGTGCATGAATTCGTTTCACAATTGTGCCTCAAATGGTTGCTGAAAACGATGAAACGTCTCGGTGGCGGTCTCGGTTGGTTTGGTGGTGGGCACTGATGGCAGAGTCGTGCTGCGAGGGAAACCAAGTTCATTGAATCAACTTCTCACACGAAACACGACTCTTTCACACATGGCACCGAGGAGGGTCGATCCGGCAGGTTGATCGGTCGCTTCGATGAGCGCGTGGACGAGCACCAGCCTCGCAGCTCTCGCTCGGGAATTTCTGCACATTCTGCTCCCAGTCGTTCTCCACTCGCTCGTCATCTATGCGGTCTGTAGAGCTCTGGGGTGGGCCAAACGACGAGACACGAACCAAAGTGTGTTGAGCACTGCCGATGTCGTTCCAAAACGACGCAGCGAACCGAATAAAGACCGAGCACCTGGCGGTATGTCATTGGAATCGGATTCGTGCTCTGGAGGACGCTGATCCTGGGCCTCTTGTCTGCAAAGTCTGGACCCCTCAGGCTTTCGACTACCCAAAGATCACGCCCTGTCCTCATCCGATCAAGGACGTCAAGCCCGTTCCATACCGTCCCTTCAAATGGGGTGAATACCAGTAAGTTTACTCTCTATGCAGACGTCTGCAGGGCTGGTGTGTGCGTGATCATACCCATGGTAACGCTCCAGCCATCCAACTCTGCGCTACTCTAACTGGAACACCTTGTCGCTCATCCTCGATTCTGTGTCTAGCGTGACGATGGGCATCCGTACCATGCCTTGGACAGAATGGATGGAGCTCGACGAGTCCTTCTCGCACTACTACCGTATTCGCAAGCATCGAGTAGACCAGTGCGGAAGGGGAGTGCTACAAGTCCTCCCTGCTCGCGAGGATGAATTTGTAAACGTCGCAGGTGGTGCCGAGGCAGGTTCGTTGTTTCTGCATCCGTTTACTTATCGTTATCTAAGCTTGGGTTTCAGTGAAAGAGTTGCTGTACGAGCTCGCAGAGTATCTACCTCAGCGATACCCGTCTTCGTTTCGCGTCTCGCGTCTCTCGGACTCGACCTCAATTCCGACTATCGGAGGGATACCGCTCTCATGGAATGGTAAAATGCCAGTCAAGACAATCGAGGTCCTGGAGACCAGAGCGAAGTACGACCTTGGAATCCTTGAATCGATGACCGGAGTAGAAATGGGGGAGGAGGCGTTTAGGATGATCAATGGCCTGTGCGTAGAAGAGGACCGTCCCCGCATCCGGCCGTTTGCATGGCTGACCGTTTGATCAAGGGTGCAAGATGATATTGCAATAATGATAGAAGGTGACACGATCGGCGGTCTGTAATCGTCTACGCTACTTACAGTGTCGAACAAGGAACCGACGGGAAGTATTACTTTCAGGCAGGGCTCATCTGTGTGCCAGGTGGGTGCTTAGCTCTTGCTAGCAGATCCGTGGATGACAGTCCTTATCGTTTTGTTAGGGTTTTGGCGCTTGCGTGACAAGATTGGAATGCCGCTGGACGAAATACACCTCTCTGGTGAGGTACCTCAGTGTAAGAGCATTCTTTCCAAACAATGTGACCTCCTAAATGGCACGTTCGTATGATAGTCAAGGAAAAGCTTCAAATGAGCATGAACCGCTTCTTCCAACGTCTGCCCGTCGACAAACCGGTGGTAAGGAACAACTATTTCATACAGGCCGTTCCACCACAAAGTGCTGCGAGCACTGGAATAAATGCAGAGAAAATACTCTCCGACATCGACCCTGAAGAATTGAGTTGGTCCACATCTCTTTATGGGCCAGAGGACGGCTTTCCACGTCGGAAAGGCGCACACAGCACACGAAACAATCTACACATTTCCCCTTCGACTCTCCGTCTCAGGAACGAAAGACAGACCCTACGTCGACTCTCCCGCACAGGTGCCATCGTGTTTGGGATACGCACGTACCAATTTAAAATGGAGGAGCTCGCAAAGGAGCGAGGTGTCGCGGCACGTCTGGCAAGTGCGGTGAGGAGTTGGCCCGAGGGTATTGCACTGTACAAAGGACGTACACGTTACCAAGATGTCCTTCTCGCGTTCTTGGACGAATATGCGGAAAAGGATGGGACGACCGGGCCAACGGAGGAAACACTACCGTTCCCGTACTAGGCACGTCGTGATGTCTCTGTAGGTTAATGACACGCTCTACATCGAAATGTGTTCTATGAAGCTGTCTGAATCGTCCCATTTGATCTGCGTCATATCGATCGTCGGGCGCCACGCGGGCGATGATGCTGTGCATTGGACTACCACATACTTTGTGTTCTCCCTTTCAACGTGGGTCAAAGTTAGCACTCACACCTCGATGCATCACGGTGGGTCCACTGCGCGACGCTTTGACCGTGCATGGTAACTATTGTGTTCCCGCAACCGCTTGGGCCAATGGCTGTTTATTGCATATGATCAAGGCAAGTTTCTTTAGATGTCCGGATTTGCATAGCACAAAGGGAGAACAAGCTGTGGTGGCCTGTGCTCTCCGTCCACCCAAGACCACCTGCCACGAGCGTATAAAGAGGGCCGGCGTCGGCTTACCATCGAACCAAAATCGTCGAGCTCGCTCCGCCCCGCATCTCATGTACACCGCGCCAGGATTCGTGCGACTAAGCCTGCTTCCCAGCACCAAGCGGCGTCCTCCGCCTCTCGTGGAGTTGTTCCCCGTCGACCTTGCCACCTGGGATGACGGCGTCTGGGGGGATCCAGCTTTTCTGGAGTGGAAACCGGACGACTTGGACGAGCCGTGGCCGTATCGCTTCCAGGTGAGCACGCAAACCCTCTGAACGGTGCACTCGATTTATCTCGACGAATCGGTCTCCACAGAATGGGGACAAGGTCTGGCTCTGTACCAGCGATGGCGATTGGTGTCGCGGCAGGATCGTCGGCCAACCAAAGAGGGGAAAGCTGACCAAGTCTGCCATGTTTCCGCACGTGAGGAGGAATGCGTTTTGTGCCTGGGTGACTCACCGATCTGTGCGCAGGAACCTCAGGAAGAAGGCCTGTATTGGTGTGCCGAGTTCCAAGTGGCACGTGTCAGGGTTCGTAAGTGGCTCGGGCCGCTGAACGGAGAAATCAAGCCAGACAGCGCATACACGCTCGAGCTGTTGGAGAAAGCTGGCGTTGTCGGGTCAGACAGCGAACACGAATGAAAGTGTGACGATTCTGCTTGCCTGTCTTGACGAGATATTTGTGACAACATCAATCTGTGACTTTCTCCGCACTTTTGTAGGACGCTTATGTGTAGTAAATGTATGGCACCGACTGTAGCATTGCATAACGTGTAGCCAATAAAATAGCAATAACATTCAGAGCGTTATAAATACACCAGCCCCTGGAAAGAATGTTTACGCACTGGAAAGAATCGATACATATCGGCAAGGCGCGAAGCTGGGGCCCAACGAGACAGTCAAAGACATGACCTCAAGACTCGCTGTCAAGTTCGCAAGTGGCGTTGCATGCCGTGCTCTTGTACTCAACGTTCAAGCTATCCGCGTTCGCTCGCACGAATTCGTCTAGCAAGCATGTTCCATATTCCCTGTCTCTCTTGGATTTATCGCAGATGGAAAGGGGGAATGTTGCGTTGTTCAATATGAGCCGAACTTGCGGACCCTCGAAGCTGCTCATTGTGAGGACATAAGTACCGCATGTTTGAGCAAGAGCTTTGCGCACGATGTCTTACACGTAAACCTCTCCCGCACCATGCTCGCACCGAAAGGCGTCTGATAGGAAGTTCTAAACTTGCGATACACAAGAGGACGTGCCGAGCTCAGAGGCGAGGCATCCCTGTGGCAATAGTTGTTAGCCGTATTACGAGCGATGATTGAATACCGACTTGTTTAACCCCATTGTTGATAACGGCAAGAGCAGACTGGTGTCATGACCAAATTCCAGATAGAGGGACTCGGCGCCCCCCGTGGTATTCGTCAGGCTGTTCCAAGCAATCATTTCATATGTTCGTGACGTCTCTGATAGCGGAAACTTGCCGTTCGATGAATTTTCCGATGTAGAAAGCACCGAGGAAAGGGCGAGGGTCGCCTCTGGATGTATGTCCACTGAAGCTATCCATGGCCAAGTCGAGTTCATATCTGAAACGTTCGCATTCAGATTGATAAAAGCTGTTCGATAATAGTACGGAACGAACTCCAGGCTCCCTAACTCCTTTTCCGAGAACACATTACACCACGGAGACTGATTACGGCCGCAAGGTCGTATGGGCACGCATACAAGGCACCTCGAGTTGCATTAACACATTAACAGAGAGGTTGATACCAGGGGTAAGGTCGCTGAGTTTCTTCGCGATGGGCGAAACGTACTTTGTAGCCCATTCCTCAGCCTAGAGACACATGGGATTGGTGTCACGACGAAAAGGAGGATCATAACAATAAACACCTACCGTGCTTGGACGGCGAGATATATTCGGACAGGCTTCCCAAGGTCTAATTCAAGAGAACGGGTCGTCAAAATCGGCAGTCGTGAGGAATGTGACATTTTCTGCTTCGAGACCAAAAAAGCCCTGGGTAAAAAAGTGCGCAGAGTCCGTGACCCTTTGAATCGTAGTAGATAACACAACGTCTGACGAGAATGTCGGATAGCGAAGCGCAAAACTAAAAACTCGGGGGTCAAACGAGATCTCGGTCGGGGTACGGCGTACGGACTCAACCCCGTGGTCGAATAATTCCTTGCGCCCTACAACAGTGAGCTGTTCAGGAACCAGTTGGTGCTTGCACCCCTTCTTGAGGAACTGAAGAGGTGCTGGGAGGTCAGCAACTCGAAGTATGTCATGAGCCCTGTCAAGTATATCCGCAAGTTCGAGGATAGGCTGTTCGCCAACTGGGCCACGAGAACCATGTCTCTGCAACTTGAAGCGGAATCGGAGAGGCGTCGTTTTAATATACCGACGTCAACAGGTTGAGCTCACCAATATAACTTGGTCCACGACGCAATCGTCGGGTAGGTCCACGGATACCCCAGGCACCTTGGGAACATCGTGGTATGGTGAGAGGATTCCTAGGTTGTTTATAACTTTGGTACCGTGAGGATGCCCGAACTGCTCGTCGGGCGCTGGCACTGCAAAGTGTGAAGCTGGCTGGTCAGACCGGTCAAGACCCGAGGATGAAGAAGGGGAGTAAACGCAGAAGCGGCAGACTCAAAGGAAGATACATTTCGTGCGATAGGGCGCGCTGCCAATTTGCACTTGCACTTAGGAGACCTCTGAGAACAGCAAGAAACTACCACGGTCGCCATGGCGTGGCTACGGTGCGAGTGCTACTAGGGAATTGGGGGTTGTGTTCCTTGGTTAACGTGTAGAGATCGCGAGACGGAGTGCATCTAGCACGCTGTCAACTCGACACGCAACGGAAATGGACTGGTGTCGCGTGAAAGGCAAAGCAGCTCTGAAAGCATGCAACCAAGAAGTCGGCGAACGGCCGCCAAGTTGGCCTGGTGGTGGCTGTGCTGGTGGTGGCTCCTGTCTTGTCCGTCCTCGCTCGTCGAGTCCGCCCTGTCGCCGTTCCTTCAAGATGACGAAGACTTACTTGATGAATAGTTTGGTGGAAAAGGTGAAGACTGCCACTGTCGCGTACGCGTTCGCCACTCACTGTGCTTGCGATCTCCAGATGCAGTCCACCGACCAGGACTTCAGGTGGGCTCCCCTGGGCGCGTTGCGGTTGTCGATCCACAAGTTTCAAACTTTATCTTCAGGTTCATGGGGCTGAACGATCTAATGCTTGAAATCAAGCAGGATCCAAACAGTTTCGCCGGCGACGAGACCACGGAAAACAAAGTTCTTCGCCAAGTGCTCAAACTTGTCGAGGACAAAATCTCCGAAGTAAAGAACCAAGCAGTCAAGTGGTGTGTTTCGTTTTCACGCCCAGCGTTGTTACTCCATGCTGAGGATCGTGTCTCAAGTCTCGGTCAACTCATCAAGATCATCAGAGAGAACCAAATGGAGCTCGTCGTGGACAGCCTTATCAACTATTCGGTCGGAGAGGACGAGGAGCTGCGCGATATATCCGGCCTTGGTCAGTACCAACACATCTTCAAGGTGACGGATCCTGATGCCATCTAGCCCTGAAGACGATTACCTCCGAACTACCCCCAGACGGCAAGATCGCTAGCAAGGCATGTGCGAAACTTACGCCCAAGCTGCTTGGGCAAGTATCTAATGTGAGACCGACTCACGCGTTTGGCTTCTCTTTGACAAGCAACCACACCAGCATGACATACCACCGGAGACACTACTGGAGACGTTATCAACGCTTTCCATTCTTATCACCCGCTTTCCAGCTCACTTTGCCGATCCATCTCTGAGCCCACAGCCACTCACCGCAATCGCCCCTCTTCTGACACATCCACGCCCTGCAGTCAGAAAGCGTGCCATATCCACCTTGTCCCAATTCGTCCCCGTTGCTCCACCAGACCTATTCGCTACTCTGCTTCAGAATAACATCTTACCGAACCTCGTAGCAAATACTAACTTGGGGCAGCAGAGGACCACAGTGAACCTCGTCGCCGCAATCTTCAGACAGTCACCACAGCACTTGACACCATCGCTGGGAGACATTGTACCGGGATTGTTACAAGCGGTGAAACGTGATGACGACGAGCTGAGGGAGGGATGCTTGCAGGTAGCGTATATGCATTCAGAGTTGTCTGGTATTCGCTCAACTGTTCAAGGCTTTGGAGACATTATTGCTGAGAGCGCCCGGAGAGGCCACCCCATTCATAGACTCCATGATACAAGTCGGGATATTGTACATCAAGCACGACCCTGTGAGTTGGATTGGATTCACGTCGCTAAACGGCTCTTACTTATTCTTATGTAGAACTATGCTGGCGAAGACGATGGCGAAGACGAACAAATGGCAGATGTTGACGACGACGACGACGATGCAGAACTTGATCAGTCCGTTGCTTGCATTCTGTCTGTCTGTCTGACACACTGCTTCTATCTAGGTATTCCGACGACGAAGATACATCATACAAAATTCGTCGTTCTGCGACCAAATTGCTGTCAGCTGTGATTGTTACTCGCCCGGAGCTGCTTGTTCCACTATACAAAAGCGTTTCTCCAGTCCTGATATCGCGATTCAGCGACAGAGAAGAGACAGTCCGCCTCGAGGTTTGGGCTGCCTATGTCACACTTCTCAATCAAACTAGTATGTACGGTGGCCTGCCGCAAAGTCTAGAAGGTGAATCTGCTGTGCGCGGAAAGAGGAAGCGCGGCAGCGAGGAACGAATGGATGTCGAGGAGACCCCTTATACACTTTTGCGATCACAGGTCCCTGGATTATCAAAGGCGTTGCTCGGTCAGCTAAAGCCTCCCAAGACCCCACCGGCAACTGTGCAGTCCGGGTTCCAATTGCTCTATGCTCTCCTTGGTGTGCTGCCAGGATCGCTGTCCAGTCAGGTTGGACCGATCATAACAACTTCGAAAACCATCCTCTCACAGTCGCCGACGACGACGACGTCGACACTCCACCTGACATGTCTTTCGTTCCTTGCTCTCTTCCTTTCAACACATGCGCCCGCAGTATTTAGTTCCTCGCTGTTCACGCTCACTCCTGTTCTCCTCAAAGCTCTGCGAGAGCGTCACCCTCGAGTTGCTTCCGAGGCATTCCGTGTCTTCTCCGCGCTACTAAACGCTACCAGGCCAACGAAGAATACTGAGTGGCCGGAACGAGTCTACGATGAAGCCCTACAGAGGCTAAGCACGCACGACACAGATGCAGAAGTACGCAGCTGTGCAGAGGACTGCATAGCAGACCTGTGGATATGCGCTACTGATATGATGAAATCCAAGGGTGGGAAGGAGTGGCAAGCGATATGTCGTGCCAGTGGCAATACTACTGGCGCGGTCAAGGTTGTCACCAAAGTCGCACGGGACGTTCATATTAGTGAACTATGGGTCAATTCATGCCTAGAATGGGTTCTAGTCCTCCTGAAGAAGAGTGGGCGGGGTGGAAAGCCGGAAATTTTCACTGCGCTGGACACCTTACTCAAAAGGTAAGATCTTTCCTCTGTCTACCTGACAAATGCACAAACATCCGATGTACAGATATCAGTCTGGAATACCTGTGGATGTTCCACCATCACTTATCTCCCAAATCAGGATATATGTCAGCACCTCGGATATTTCTCTACTTTCGCAAGCACTTTCTATTCTCGCTGTCCTCCTAGACCTGTCACCATCCATCACGTTCCCCGTAGTTGAGAAAGAACTTCTCACCAATATCTATCAAATTGCCCATTCGCCTCTTGTTTCCGGCGCGGCTCTCGATTCGTTGCTTGCATTTTTCTCTGCCTTGGTTCAGGCGGACGGGCAGATTGCGACGCACGTAGTTCCTAACCTTGTCATTGGTGTCGAAAAGTCTACGAAGGCAGAGACAAGTTCAACCAACGTTGCAAAGTGCATTGGACAAGTCGTCAGGAGCGCCCAGGGTATTGCCGCTGGGACTATTGCAGAGTACTCGAAGGCTATCAAGGTATGAGCCTCCGACTTGTCTTGTTTGAGACTTCTCGAACCTTTTGCGGAATAGAAACCCTCAAAGGCCAAGCCATCGACAATTGTCCTCAGCTTGTTGATTTTAGGAGAGCTCGGTCGCTTCATGTAAGCATCTCTATTGCTTGCTGGCAGAGGACATGGCTTCATGCTGCGTAGCGATATGTCTATCCAACACGACGTTTTTGATAATGCTATAGAGCATTTTTCCGCCGAGGAAGAAGAGATCAGGACTGCAGCTGCATTTGCAGCTGGTAAGTACGATGCCACGGCAGATGGATTTTCTCTGACTCATGACAAAGGGAACATTGCGATTGGGAACTTGCACCTGTTTCTCCCTGCGATCCTCAAGGTTGCGGAGCACGACCCATCCAAGCGGCTGCTGTCTCTTCACGCACTCAAAGAGGTCGGCTATTAGTGTTCTCTTTCCGGCGATTTCTGCTGAGAGTTCCATTCTTTCATAGGTTGTAACGCATTGCTCTCACGGACAGCTGGAGCCCATCGCAGATGTTGTTTGGGCACCTCTGTTCCGCAATTCCACTTCAGACTCGGAGGAGTCGACGCGGAATGTCGCTGCGGCATGCCTAGGCAAGCTCACAACTACGCACCCGTCACGCTATCTCCCCCAGCTGCAGGCATGCATACGTGACGAGAATCCAGCCGTGCGCGCCACTGTTGTATCAGCGGTTCGATACACGTTCGCTGAGAGTTCTCCTTCTTATGATGAACTCCTTGCTCCGCTGATCATGGACTTTTTGAGTTTGATGAAAGATGCTGATTTGGTGCGTGATTTTGGCGTTTGAATTTAGAAGATGCAGGTGACGATGTCCATGCAGGCAGTCCGTCGTCTGGCGTTGTCTGCGTTGAATTCTGCTGCACGGACGAAACCACATCTCGTCCGCGACCACCTTCCAGCGCTCCTTCCTACCCTCTATGCCGAGACCAAGGTCAACCCAGAGCTTATTCGGACTGTCCAGATGGGGCCATGGACGCATAAAGTCGACGACGGACTCGACACACGCAAGACTGCCTGGGAAACGCTTTATACTCTAGTAAGCTTGATGCCGACGCTGACTCTGGACCTGTGACAAATCTTCATCCCCAACAGTTGGACACGTGTCTCCACAAACTCGACCTTTCGACGTACCTGAAGCACCTCATTCCAGCGCTGACGGATCCGTCGGAAGAGATCAAAGTGCTGTCGCATCTCCTCATATCCCGACTTTCTTCTCTTACGCTGTGCATCCCTCTCCTGATTGCCCATCTGGACGAGCTGACTCCTGCGCTGGAGACGACCATGCGAGGGGCACCTGTTACCAAGGACACGGTCAAACAAGACCTGGAGCGCGCAGCAGAACTGAGACGGAGCACGATGCGCGCGGTCGCCGCGCTGACGAGGGTGGTCGCGGCTGGCAGTGCCGCGGGTGCATCGGTCACGGGCGGAACTCAGAAGTTTGAGGCGTTCGTGGAGGACGTGAAGCGAAACGAACACTGGGGACTGGAGTTCAGAGAGCTGGTTGGGCAGTGAGAATGAGCGAATGGAGGCTCGCAAGAAATGTAAGAGTGTGTACTTGGTCCGCAACCTGTCTTGCGTGGCACACGGAGGTCAAGCCGACCTGGCTCGTCCGGAAGGAGCTCGCGTAGACCCAGCTGATAAGGCGCGGTTGTGTGATCCGGCCATCCACCATGCACTCTCTGCGCGCTCTGTTGCGCGGCCCAGGCAAGGCGCGCTTGCACTCGACGTTCCCGGCCCGTGCCCGACGCCGCTTCCGGACGCCGCTCCTCGTCACATCCACCCTCTCTGGCGGCGCACTGTTCGCTCTGTATGCCGACGCCAGCTCATGTCCCCCACCGCCCTTTAGGCTCGCCGAGACCAGCACCGCACCCGACCACTCGCTGCCGACGCTCCTCCGCACCTACTTTGTGTACGGCCTCATCTCGTACGAGACAATCGTGGACCATGCACCGGAGATGCTCGACACCCTGCTCAGGGTCCCGCTCGTGGGGTCGGTGGTCGAGGGTATCGTGAGGTGGACGTTCTTTGGCCATGTGCGTATCCCCCACACCACGGCGTGTGTCCATGGCTCAACCCCAGCTGCAGTTCGTCGGCGGTGAGACGGCGCGCACTGCGTTTCCACTGCTCTCCGCGCTACGGAGCCAGAACAAGGGTGCCCTGTTCGCATACAGCGTCGAAGTCGACGAGCGCCAGGCTGCCGGCTCGAGTTCCGGGAAGCGACCGGACGGGCCACCCGCTCACAAGCGCATCGTCGCAGAGATCATCCGGAGCGTCGACGTCGCTGCCGACTTTGAGGACGAGTTTGGCACCCGGGACGTGGGGGGCAGACGGACCTGGGTGGCCGTGAAGCTCGTGCGTATCTCCATCATCCTTGTCGCGTGCGGTGTTGACGCGCTAGCCTAGACCGCGCTCCTCCCGAACGCAGACGCGCTGCGGAACTTGTCTCTTCATTTGACGCGCACCAGACCTGCGTTGAGTCCACCGGTCGCGTTCCCGGGAACCCCTGAATCCTCTGACTTGGCAGTCCTCAATGGCCGCATCTCCGAGGGCTCGCCTCTGACGGGTCAGGACGTGGAGGACCTCACAGAGCTCTACCGTGACCTCGACAGGATATGCACACGTGCCAAGGAACGAGACGTTCGGATTATTATCGACGCCGAGCATAGGTAATCTCGCCCCTGCGTGACGCGTTCTCGTTGCTCACGTAGTAGAACAGCTGGTATCAGCCCGCCATTGACGCTTTTGGACATGCACTGATGGAACGGTTTAACAAGATTCCTGATCATCGTCGTCTGGCGTCGGGGGATGGATCGACGGTTGAGCTACAGCCAGTCGTTTATGTGACGTATCAGGCTTATCTTCGAAGGTCAGTTCCCGTCCCTGTATCGAATCGTCATCTTCGCGTGACCAACTTTTCGGTGCTAGAACGCCCGGACACCTTGCCCGTTCGCTTGCGCTCGCACAGAAGAACAACTACGCGTTGGGGGTCAAGCTCGTGAGGGGTGCGTATCACCCCCACGAACTCGCAGCACACTCCGTAGCGTCATCTTCGACCGCATCCAACTCCGTCGGGATATCGCCTGACCCTTACCCACCGGTCCATCTCTCCAAGCCAGACACGGACTCGTGCTACAATGAATGTGTGGCTCTGGTTGTGCGCGCCGTCGCCGACGATGTGAGGTCGTCTACAGGGCGTACGCCACGCATCGGCGTCCTGTTTGGCACGCACAACTGGGCCTCGTCTGAGACGATACTTCAAGAGCTGATCAACAACGGTTTGGCTCACGAGAACTCTGCGGGCAGCGATGGCGATCACAAAGGGACCGTCGTCGTTCCGGCTAGCGTTGCAGAGAGAGTGACCTTTGCCCAGCTATACGGTATGTGCTACTTGTTTTATTCCCTTGTCGGTCGTTTGGTCTCATTCTTGGTTTGCAGGCATGTCGGATTCGCTGACCAACTACCTCGTCGGGCGTATACAGTGTACTACGCCCTGTGTGATCAAGTATGTTCCTTATGGTGCACTGATGGAGGTCTGTATGCGCCGTGTTTTCAAGTCCATGGTTGTGCCAATGCTAACCATGCACCACAGGTGATGCCCTATATCTCCCGCCGAGCGATTGAGAACAAGTCGGTGCTCGGGCAAGGTGGCGCAACGCGGGAGAGGAAGGAGGCCGCGTGGCTGATATGGAAGCGAGTCTTTGGCGGCGTTGGTCTGCGAAGCCAGCCTTGATGGACATCGCTACTACGGTGACATGCAAGGCAAGGCCTTGGCAGTATCAGGGACTGGTTGCATTTTTTTTTTGCATCTCAAAGCTGCATGGATACACTAATTGTTGATACCAGTACACTTGGGATATCTTGGAGTCGCGCCCTTGCTGACGCCGGCGTAGCGTTAGGTCGAGGGCTTGAATATATGTATATGCTATTCTTGGTAGCGCCGGTGGCTGTCCCCGAAGCTGTGGGTCGAGTTCAAACGTCATTTCTTGTACTCGTTCGTCCGTGTGGCCATGCCGACCATAGCATTGCTCAGGAGGGTCACGTCTACCAGGTACATATTCCTCTTGTCCGGACTGGCTTTCGTCTTGTGGTCGTTGGCGGCGTCTGTGGTCCCAAAATCTTCTGCCCTTTCTGCACTCTTCCAGTTGGGTTTGGGCTCGGATGAGACTCCGGCAATGCAACCCTTGACGAACGTGGGCCAGGGCGACACGTCTGCGCCCAGCATCTTGAATACGCACCTTGGATCCGCCCATACACGCCTCTTTGTTATTTCGCTCGCCAGCCGACACGACAGACGCGAGCAGATGGAGTTTCTGCGGACGGCCCAGGACCTGACATGGACCGTCGTCGATGCCATCCCGGGAAATGCAACGCTCGTCGGCCGTATCCTCGACTGGGTAACCCACCAGCGTGCGGAGGGCAAGAAGACAGGCGCGTCGGGCTTTCGTTGGCCTGAAGAGATCAACGCGCTTTCAGCCTCGCGCACGCCTCTGAATCGGTCCGGTTCTGACACATGGACAGAGTCGCCACTTCCGAGCAAGTCCAAGCATGGCAAATTTCGTCCGTCGGCGACGTCCTCTCCACGTCTTGCGTGTGCAATCGAAGACGACTCGATACCGACGTTCGCAAACGACACCCCGGACTGGATGGTGCTTTCGCCCGCAAAAATTGCTTGTTGGCACTCGCATGTCTCGGCCATTCGCCAGTTCGTCGACGGGCAGGATGCGCATGGTCACCACAGCGAGGACGACGTAGCTTTCATCTTCGAAGACGATATCGACATGGAGAAAGACATTTCCACCAGGCTATCTCAGGTGTGGACTTTCCTGCCCGCCGGATGGGACATGGTCTTCCTAGGTACGTTGGACGATCCTGTTTGTATGCGCACGTCCGCATGGCATTCCAACCGACTGCGTTCTGAAACGATCCGTTTCCACGACGTTGGTCCAAGGTCACTGCTGGTCCGACGAATCCTATTATCCACCGCTCACGGCTTTCCCGGACACGAACCTTCATCCGGCACACTCCCCAAAATGCACGCACGCGTACGCACTCTCGCTCTCTGGCGCACGGCGGCTCCTGCAGCATCTACGTCATCCGCCGTTCGCGTATTCTCGGGCGCTCGACCAGGCGTACGCGTGGCTCGTCCGGAGTGGTCGCCTGAGGGGCTACTCGATCGTCCCGAGCCTCGTCGTACAACAGAAGCGTGCAAGGAGTGATATTTCACCCGGTTCTGGGAGCGAGTGGCGGGAACATTTGCGGGACGGCGTGTTGGATGCTTGAACGGGGGGCTTTCTGGATGGTTGATGTCAGTTTCCCCTGCGTGTACATGAGCGGATTGTTATTGTTGAGTTTTTTTTTTTTTTTTGGGGGGGGGTCGGTGGTTTAGTGGTTTTGTTCTGCCCTTTTGTTTACTATGGCCATGCTGACAATCTACTGTTGGCTGTCTGCACACAAATGATTGAGAGGCCCTACCACACATGAATGTGATGCTTGTATTGATAGACCATGTTCTGTGAATGTACAACAGCCTCACAACATCTTCATCTAAAGACCCACCACAGTTTTGAATAATCCCCTCAACCCACTCTGGAATTTTCTTGCTGCCTTGCAAGATTTTTTTGAGGCATCTGCAGTGATACCATTTCATGTATTGATGGCAGTACTGCTACTCATCTCTGTCTGGGTTGTATGTCTTGGTACACACAAGATGGACATCCAAGTTCTGAAATGTCATATCAGATGAGTACTGGATGTGAGCCCAATCAACACACACCTTCATGACGTGTTTTCCTTTGATGAAGTTTATTGACCACCATGTATACATGTCCATTTTCAATAAGTGTGCCATGCAATTTTGTCTCCTTGAATGATATTATTTCTGCTGGAGCTGCAGACTTGTTAGCCCCATTTTAAATGAAACTGTTATGCTGAACACACACTCTCATGTCATTCAAGCAACCTGTAGCAGGGTGGACTCTCATGAAGAGGTCTACAGCATCTGTTACCCTATGTA
Source organism: Boletellus aff. lepidospora (assembly GCA_038094175.1). NCBI lineage: Eukaryota > Fungi > Basidiomycota > Agaricomycetes > Boletales > Boletaceae > Boletellus > Boletellus aff. lepidospora. The sequence continues at coordinate 28,077 of JBBPTT010000336.1, forward strand.
AGCTGAGGCATGAGGCAGCACAGGGTGTAGTCTGTGCTTTGAGCAAAATGAGGTGGCACACCTTTCTTCCTCACCACCTCCAACCACTCAGGCAGTCCACAAGGAAGCATTAGTCTTTTCGTTGAGTCACACTGATAGGGTAGCTGCAGTATCTTCCTTCCCCTCATCTAGACTTTGGAAACTGACATGGACAACCTCCATCTGGATGTTCCACCAGACTTCCTGACCAAGGAGTTCCAGGACACCTGCCTCATTTTCACCATCAAGGGCAGAATGGAAGAAGAGGCAGCAGCACTCCTGCTTGGAGTATGGCAGTTTAACCATGACTGCTGTTACAGTTTTCCCAGTCTATTGGGTTATCCTCGGGTCTAACCCCTATTTCCCTTGTCTTATCTTATCTCCGCCCACTTTAGCCCCTTTTATCTTCGATCACCAGATTTCATCAATCTG
>JBBPTT010000337.1:0-28515 GCA_038094175.1 Boletellus aff. lepidospora
ACATGAGTACAGGCTGATACTGAGTACTGTTATTTGACTCAGCCAGGTAGCTTAAGAAGTTTCAGTCTTGACAGAGTCAGTCAAATACATAGAAAACAGTCCAATAACCTATCACAACTTTCCACATCTTACTAGCAGTTGGCCTATGCTCCATATGAGTAATGACACACTTGGCATGAATTTGGCTTAGCTAGGTGGTCAAGACAGTTTCTGACTTGATAGGCCCAGCCAAATATGTGGAAAACAGTACAATGGCTTACTATGACTATATACTGTTGTGATCTTTCCTCTTTTGTGCTGTATTTTTCTTCTTTGCCTTGAGTCTCCACATCGCATGGGGCTAGACAACCCTTTCTCTACTCATATTGTCTATATGTTGTTTATCTGTGGTCTGTTTTCTGCTGAGATATAAATCTATTTAGATCTATCTCTTTAGTTACCTTTTTGACTTGATCCCTACTTGGCATTGACTGTGACAGCTTACTTCATTTGTTCTACCATGTGGCATATGAACATTATAGAATAGCCTTCTACAGCTATATACATGATTGCTAGTAATTGGTCGAGGCTCCATATGGGTGCCGAGGGTGAGAGAGCATCCTCAGCATGTGTTCAGCTCAGCAGGTTCACTAGAGCAGCTCTATGCTTGGCATGTTTGGTCAAGCACATAGAAAATTATAGAATGGCCTACTACAGCTATATACATAATTGTTGGCAATTGGCCGAGGCTCCATATGGGTGCCGAGGGTGAGCGAGCATCATCAGCATGTGCTCATCTTGGCAGGGTCACTATGGCAGCAACAGGCTCAGCAGGCTTGGTCAAGCATATAAAACATTATAGAATGGCCTACTATAGCTATATACATGATTGCTAGCAATTGGCTGAGGCTCCAGATGGGTGCCAAGGGTGAGCGAGCATCCTCAGCATGTGTTCAGCTCGGCACGTTCACTAGGGCAGCAATAGGCTTGGCATGCTTGGTCGGGCACATATAAAATTAGAGAATGGCCTACTACAGCTATATACATGATTTTTAGCAATTGGCCGAGGCTCCATATTGGTGCTGAGGGTGAGTGAGCATCCTTGGCATGTGTTCAGCTCAGCAGGTTCGCTAGGGCAGCTCCAGGCTCGGCAGGCTTGGTCAAGCATATAAGAAATTTTGGAATGGCCTACTATAGCTATATACATAATTGCTAGCAATTGGCTAAGGCTTCATATGGGTGCCAAGGGTGAGCGAGCATCCTCAGCATGTGTTCAGCTCGGCAGGTTCGCTAGGGCAGCTCCAGACTTGGCATGCTTGGTCAAGCACATCAAAAATTATAGAATGGCCTACTACAGCTATATACATGATTGTTAGCAATTGGCCGAGGCTCCATATTGGTGCTGAGGGTGAGCAAGCATCCTCAGCATGTGCTCAGCTTGGCAGGTTCGCTAGAGCAGCTCCAGGCTCGGTAGGCTTGGTCAAGCATATAGAACATTATAGAATGGCCTACTACAGCTATATACATGATTGCTAGCAATTTACCGAGGCTCTATATGGGTGCCGAGGGTGAGCGAGCATCCTCGGCATGTATCTAGCTCAGCAGGTTCTCTAGGGCAGCTCCAGGCTCAGCAGGCTCAGTCAACTATATAAGAAATTATAGAATGGCCTACTACAGCTATATACATGATTGCTAGCAATTGGCCCAGGCTCCATATGGGTGCCGAGGGTGAGCGAGCATCCTCAGCATGTATCTAGGCCGGCAGGTTCACTAGGGCAGCTCCAGGCTCGGCAGGCTTGGTCAAGTATATAAGAAATTATAGAATGGCCTACTACAGCTATATACATGATTGTTAGCAATTGGCTGAGGCTCCATATGGGTGCCAAGGGTGAGCGAGCATCCTTGGCATGTGTTCAGCTCAGCAGGTTCACTAGAGCAGCTCCAGTCTCAGCATGCTTGGTCAAGCACATACAACATTATAGAATGGCCTACTACAGCTATATACATGATTGTTAGCAATTGGCCAAGGCTCCATATGGGTGCCAAGGGTGAGTGAGCATCCTTGGCATGTGCTCAGCTTGGCAGGCTCAGTCAATTATATAAGAAATTATAAAATGGCCTACTACAGCTATATACATGATTGCTAGCAATTGGCCCAGGCTCCATATGAGTGCCAAAGGTTACTGAGCATTCTTGGGATGTATTTAGCTCACATTGTTTACTAAGGCAGCTTGGGTATGTATTACTTCACCAATCTACTACCTCAGGCCCACTGGATGCCCTTGGGTATCTACTTCCTTGGGTCTACTAGATGCCCTCGGGTATCTACTACCTCGGGCCTGCTGGATGCCCTCAGGTATCCACTGCCTCGGGCCCACTGGATGCTCTTGGGTATCTACTACCCCGGGCCCACTGGATGCCCTCAGGTATCCACCACCTTGGGCCCACTGGATGCCCTCAGGTATCCACCACCTCGGGCCCACTGGATGCCCTCGGGTATCCACTACCTCGGGCCCACTGGATGCCCTCGGGTATCTACTACCTCGGGCCCGCTGGATGCCCTTGGGTATCTACTACCTCGGGCCTGCTGGATGCCCTCGGGTATCTACTACCTCAGGCTCACTGGATGCCCTCAGGTATCTACTACCTTGGGCCCACTGGATGCCCTTGGGTATCCACTACCTCGGGCCCGCTGGATGCCCTCGGGTATCTACTACCTCGGGCCTGCTGGATGCCCTCGGGTATCTACTACCTCGGGCCCACTGGATGCCCTCGGGTATCTACTACCTCGGGCCCACTGGATGCCCTCGGGTATCTACTACCTCGGGCCCACTGGATGCCCTCGGGTATCCACAACCTTGGGCCCTCCAGGTATTCTCGGTATTAAAAATGCCAGGCCCTCACAGGGCACCACGTGAGTCACAGGCTTTTTTACAGCAGGCTGGTCGCTACTATCGACCACATCTAACTACATTATGTGTGTTTCAACAGTCTTGACATGATGTGGAGGGCAGGTGGGCCATCTGTAATGAGAGTCATGAAGCTGAGAGTCAGCAACATGTATGGTGTATAGGTCCTTTGACTGGTCAATGGACTCATCAAGGATCAGGGTGCGCTTTTCCCAATCTATGGTGGGATTAGCAGAGCAAAGCCAGGGAAGTCCAAGGATGATGTTGTCATGGCCTAGGGTCATGACATGGAAGGTGACCTTCTGGGCAAGTCCTTGGATGTCAATGAACAGGGTACACGTATTTCAAATGATGCTGTTCTTGTTGATGGAGGCATCAGCATTTCGGGCATAGAGGGGTTTGGCCAGCTTGGTCAAGGGGAGGCAATGTTTCCTGGTGAATTGCCTGTCAATGCAGGAGATATCAGCCCCACTGTCAATGAGGGCCCAGGTTTCGACGGTTTGGAGCAAGTGCGAGGGTACAACAAGTTGGATTGGGATTTGCATAGACTTGGTAGTAGATTGTACATGCACTGCTCAAGTGGGGAGATCTCGCGTCGGTCAAGGTCCCTGTTCTAAAAATCCAAAGAAAACACAACTCGCCTCACCCCCTCTTCTTCTTCGACATTGTCTTCCAGCTCAATGAGCTGGGGTATCTTTTCCTCAACAACTCTTTGAATCTTCTTGGGAGGGGGTTTGGCTGTGGTAGAGAAGTGGGGGCACTGTGGGGATAGATGTCCAGGTTTCCGGCAATGGAAGCAAAGTTTCTTTTCAATACATCACTGTTTCTCTTCCAGGGTCATCTTGGACACCCAGATGGTGTTGATGTCCATGGCATTGGGGTCTCGGATGGGCTTAGCAGGGGTGTAGGACTGATGGGACTGGTGGAAGGGATTTTTGCTGTGTTGGGCAATGTCAGCAGCACAAGTCCATTGGGTATAGAAATGGACAGCCTTTTCTTGCCAACCAGCAATGGTGGTGGGAACAGTGTCCATGGACATGATTCGGTGCATAAGTTTCATGGGTAGGCCAGCAACATAGTAGCCAATGAGGGTGTCATCATTGGTAGTCCTGGCAATGGCAGTGTGGTTAAGGAATTCAGAGTTATAGGTGGTGAGGGTGGGGGAGTATTCTACTCGGCCATGTTTGTTGATCCTTTCATGGACTCTAGTGGTGGAAAGCCAGGCGATGGCGTTTCCCTTGATGTCTCCGTGTTTAAAGGCTTTATCAAGTTTGTTGACAAAGTCAACCCAAGTTCCAGCAGCGATGGCAGTGCCACTAATGGCCTGCTGTCAGAATGTGTTTGCCCAAGTTTGGGCAGCACCTTTGGTCATGTAGGAGAGAGCGAAGCCAATCTTGCTCTCATCAGTGTTGTAGAATTTATCATTGACCGAAAGATAGAACATTATGGTGGTAAGCCAGGGTTGGTAGGTTTCGTAACTACCATTGAACTCAGAGGGGGAGTTGAGCCTAAGCTCCAAGGATTTGGCAAGGGTGGTCATGGGGGTAGAGGCTGGTGGTGCTGGGGTGGGAGGGGGTCCTGGGGGTGGTGGGTATGAAGGGGGTTGAGAAGACAGGGCAGCAGTGGGCATGGGAGTTCGGGGCAAGGTCAAGGATGCAGACAGTTGCTGCACAAGGTCAAAGGTGTCATCCCATCCACTAGGAGAGGGGATTGCAGAGTCAGAGGGTTCAGAGGGTTCGGCAGAGTTGTACTCTGGTTCCGAGGTGTCAAAGTCAAGGGATGGGCAAGGGGCCCTCCAGAGGTTATCTGAGGGTGGAGATATGGTTGGAGATCTACAATGAAGGTAGTCTCGTTTACAAGGAAGCTAGACCTTTTGTTACACTCACCAAGTGGCAAGCGTAAGGACTTGGATAAAGGTCAAGGGCAAGGACAAAGTTACACCCTATAGGTGCAAAGGTTCAGTATAGATAGCTGCAAGGGAGACAGGGACTGAGACCCTAAGGACATGACCAGTAACAATGACCAGCTGTAGACAAGGAAGAAACAAGGGAGTGCCCACTCAAAAGTAGGGCAAGGACTTAGAGAGATCCAGGGGAGGCAAGGAGATGCTATTCCAAGTAGGTCTAGCTTAGGGATACATGGCTAGAGCCTTGGGGTTTATATACCCCAGGGATACAGGATGACTAAGCAACCATGGAAGGCCATGAAATGTGCAGGAATAAAGATGAGTCAAAGGAACACAGCCGAAGGCTGTGGAACAGAAAAGAAGAATGTTCTAAAGAAGCACAGCCAGAAGGCTGTGGAACAGGAAAAAAAAGAACATTTAAGTAATACACAGCCAGATGCTCAGTAAAGCTGTACAAGTCATTGGCCGATGAGTCAAAGAGGCAAGGTAAGCATAGACAAAAGGAGAAAAGGGGCAAGATAAGAAAAAGAGTAGGGTAAAACATAACAGACAGCCAGAGGTTGGAACTTTCAGTAATATTGTAAGAGCTCTGTCTCAGTAGAGATGTCATCATTGCTAGGTGACACTGCAATGAGCTCAAGGTCCCAATGGGTGTACTTGATGCCCTTCTCAGTGCCAGGGTACTGTGCGAAAATGTTCTTTTTAAACTCATCGTAGTCATGGCTTTCATAACCAGTGAGCATAACCCAGAAGTGCTTGGTGGTTTTGTCCATGTAACAGATGATGACCCAGCATTTTTTGGCATCAGTGAGAGTGCATGAATCTGCTAGATCCTCAAAATACTCAAAGAACTCAAAGAGCTCTGACATTTCATTATTAAACATGGGTGCCTTGGTGGAGGTGGGAGCAGGCATAGCTGCAATGCCTTTGTGAGGGTTGTGCAACATGGCAGGCAGTGGCAGGGTGATGGACGGTTGTGGAGCAAGAGGTAGTGGTGGTATGACAGCTGGCAGTGCAATAGGTGGCGGTGGTATGACGGACAGTACCAGGGCAATAGGTCGTGAAAGCGTGACTGGTTGTAGACATATGGGTGATGGTGATGGTGATGGGTCTGGGGGCATGTCTGAGAGGAGGGACAATAGCAAAGGTATGGGTGATCCTGGCTGAGATTCTTCAAGCACTGTGGGCAGCAGCATGAAGCATGCGGGAGTGAGGTGAGGAGTCGTGTGTTGGATAGGTGTGAACAGAGGATTTTGTGAGGGTTAAGCATTGTGGTCTGGCGTTCGTGGTGACGGTGGGGTGGGTTCAACACCCAATGGGACCAATCTAGATTTGAAGGCTCCTGGAAGCTTCAGGGTAGCCAGTTCTGTAGCAGCACTTTGAGCTTGTTGAGCAGCTGCTCTTGTCATCAGAGGAGGCTGTGAGACTGTAAGATCTCGTCAGTGATAAGGAGCACTGGGTGGAGCATAGAGGTTAGAGTTAACATGAGGAATGGTGAAAGAAAATTAGAGGGAGCTTAGTGGCTAATCCCCTTGCAGTGGGCTCCAATGTGTAGCTGTCTGACATGGGCTGTTGGTGAAGGAAGGCAAGTTCGAAGGGGATCATTGACTGAGCCACAATGGTAGTGGGAAGATTGATAAGCTAGTCCAGACATGGGAGTTAGGTCTGGATTTGGATGGGCTAGGCGATGGTGACATGGGTGGACTCATTGTCACTCATTGTCAATGATGGACAGAAGAGACAAAGTGAGAGAGAGAAGGAACTGAGGCAGATCCAATTCAATGAAGATACATGTGTGCAATGGAGTCTAAATAGTAGTTCAGGAGGAGGCCATATCATAGCTACCAATCAAGGCCAACCTGTTGCTACATTCACATGTGAGGAGAGATAAATAGAGAAAGTCCAAAGCATCAGCAAGAGGAGGGGGATTGGTAGGAAGTGAAGTGACGATATCGACAGCAAGCGTTTGACGAGGTTGCCGCGCGCGTACGCAGTGCAGTCCTTACACGAGTGCACTTCGCGGACATTAAACTGACGGAAAGTAGGTGGTACAACACGCATTTTTTTCTGCGACCGTTTGAGTTGCGCTGCAGCAGAGTTGGGCGGACTGCCATCCTTTGGATGGCAGTCCTTTATCTGTGCGCGAAGGAGGAAGCCGGGGCTTATCAACCCACTTGACCGTCCGTCTGACGCCCCTCTCCGAGGATCAGGGCCGGGCGGCAGAGCGCGACGAAGCGATGCCTACAGTACGATCAGCGGTGAGCGAGGAGACAGGTGGGCGTGTGGTTTCGAGCCTGCGGAAGCTCTCATCAGGGGGCTACCGCTACCCCGACCGTCGTCCTTCCCGGTCCGTTTAGGGAGTCTACCTCTCTTAAGTCCTATCGAGGGAGCTGGCAGTATCTGCAGAGGCGGCAGCGGCATGCAGAGCGCGCGAGTGGGCTGGCACAGGCGGGCGACGACCCCGGATAGAGAGGTTGCAGGGGGGGATGGCGCGAGTGGGGCGGAGGAGGCTTCTGCGCGGTGGGGGGAGCACCAGATATACCCCGCGGACGGGTATCTCCCAAAGGCACTGCGGGCACTACGGGACCTTTCGGTCTCCACGACGCACTTCTTCGGTCCCTTGCGGTTCTCCCACAGCGGCAGATTTCCGCCGGGGAGCTCCTCCCTCGCCATGCGCAGAGGCATTCGACGAGCAACACAGATGAAACTTGAGGCGAGGGCAGAGTAAACACCAGCAAACATGGAGTGCCGCCAGCCGCATCTTGTCTTATTCCCACACATTTGGTTTATCAGTTTCGCCGTGATCTGCACGATGAAGATGGTCTCTGGGAGTAGACGCCTAGGACACGAGGGACCGATAGTGATGGGAACTCCGATAAAAAGTACGCCCTGGAGCGGCAAGAAGATGGCCTCGCACCCTTCTGCTGATTGCACTCACACCTAGCTACGCATACCTGTTATTGACGACACTGACGGCTAAAACGACGGTGAGTGTGCAAGGCAAATGGGATCCTGGGGCAGCATCGACGAGGATGCAAACTGTCGAACAGGAACGAATCGCGGTCGAGTATCGCTTCGGAACAAAAGGAGAAAATGGTTCAGATTAATGGCCAACACACTATACTCTCAGTTGCATTTCTCGCTGATGGGACGGAAATCGTTAGTGCTGGACGTGAGGGGTGGATTCGACGTTGGAAGGTGATTGATGGACAGCAGGTCGGAACACCCATAAACGTGGAGAGTGAGATCGCCAACATTGCGGTCTCACGGGACGGAAGGCGGATCGTCAGTGGGACGAGGAAAGGCCAGGTAGTGGTATGGGATGCAGAGACCCACAAAAAAGCGCTCGAGTTCAAAGGGCACGACGAAGCGGTGACTGCGGTGGACATCTCGTCGGACGGGTCGAAAATCGCGACTGGATCAAACGACGAGACAGCCAGTGTCTGGTCGCTTTCGACTGGCGAGCGACTGCTTGGGCCCATCAAACACCATTTCTCGGTGACTGCCGTCAGGTTCTCGCCAAACGGCTCCCTCATTGCTACCACAAACTTGTGGGATGACTCTGTCCAGGTTCATGACGGTCGGAGTAGCTACCCCCACTTCACTTTCCAAATTCAAGCTTACTCGTCTCACAACCAATCCCTTGCCTGGTCAAGCCAGAGTGGCCACCTGTTTGCCTTGTCGCACGATGGCAATGTCCACTGTCTCAATGCGGCCAATGGAGTGGCCCTCGCTAAATGGGATTCTGGCAGCCAGAGGAATAATCCCAGGTGCATTGCTTTGGCGAGCCACGGTACTTTCCTTGCGGTCTCTGCCGATAGAACCGTCTCATTCTGGGACACTTATACACACAAGCAAATCGGCAACTCCTTTCACCATTCAACTCGCATCTCGTCCATGGCCATCTCAGCAAATTATGATCTGGCGATCAGCGGGGAACAGACAATCACTTTGTATGACCTGCGTTCCGTCCTCCCTTTTCCTTACTCTGATCACGTAAGTCTACCTGTCTCAAAGCTTCATTCGATAAGTGCCTCGCTCACCAGAAATACAGATACTTGAAGTACGGCGTAGAGCGGCCGAAACTGTTTCCGGAAATGCCGCCCTAAAAGAAAGAGTTCAGTCCCTGCGGGCCACAAAAGAGTATTCTGGTGTGTTTGTGAACATTTCTCTAGTTCCGTTTTCCGATATCTGTCCACATCAGACGAAAAAATAGCAAACAGCGACAAAACCATTGCAGAACTACGTGCAGAGCTTGCGAGTTTCAAGGAGAATGCAAACCAACTGGACGCAATCATTACCTTGCTACACGTAAAGAGTACGGTCTGCTCCAATCTCACTTGAGCACCCCTCACCAACGATTCGTTCTAGATGAAAGAATAGCACAGCTTGAGAAGACCATTTCCGACCTGCAATCCAGTAGCATTGCGGAACAACTCCACGAAACACCTGGTGATGTTGAACAGAAACTTGACGACATTGTCCAGATCCCATGAACATACCAGTGAAAAGATTGATTTGATGTTTGATGTTATGCGGATCCTTCTTGATACGATGAGAACTACAGGCGACGGCATCGGTCAGGCTTACTTAGGCTGGAGAATAATGTCGATATGAAGAGAACTTGATCGTCTGTTTCTAGTTCTGAACTCGATGTAACCTTTACGCTTCTGCTGTATTTCTGTAAACCAACCAATCAATTGTTCGTCTCATCCGTGTTTGTGTGGGTTCCATTGACCGACTACCACAGTCTGACACCCAGCTCCGATGGATACAATTGTCGTACTCACCGGGTCAAGTTGTTTTCACCCGCGCACCTGCACGAAGCTTGGAAATCCAGGTACGTCCACCGTCCGAGTGGTAAAACAGGACGTACGACCGCAAATAGGTGTTTAGAACCATGGTCAGCGTGATGGTGCAGAGCCTTTAGGCGGGGCTAGATTTAGTGCCAGGAGAGGGAAGTGGAGAGCAGTGAGAGGAAAGTTTGATGTAAAGACCGGAGCAAAGATTAGTAGGCTGGCAGTGGTCAGTGTTCGAGTTGAGTTACTCGGGCATGTTTCGCGGCAGACGCGTTCTGCAGATAGACTGCGACGGGGCAAAAATGCAAATTCCATGCATGTGTCAACGCTATGGCCGTCGTGGTGAGCCTGATGCGACACACCGCCAGTGGGGCAGTCCCTGAGATAAATTCAGTGCCATGTTCTGAGTTCTGACCTGGGAATGATATGATACAACGTACATCCGCATCCACGGCTGACGTGATGATGCAGAGTGAGAGCTACGCCTGAAATCAGGAGACGGAAATGGAGAGTAAGGGAAGAGCTTTGGAAGTTGGAGAAGGTGAAAGCAGGAGTTAGTAACTGCTGCCAGCAGAAAGAGAATGAAAGTGACAAACAAGGAAAGAACAAGGAGGCCTGTCCGCAGTCACTATATACACGCGCGCGATCGACCTTTTATTGTTACCATCGCAGGACAGTCGGAATTCGCGGCGGCAGTGAACCCTCGGCAGGTTGACATTAGTGTCACCCACGACGTTCGTGCGGAGCACAAAATCACTCGTGTGTGTTCCCGTTAAATGAGTGTTCGACCTCTGAGAGACATTTTCAGTACTTTCCGTCAATTGTCCTTAGAGAAGAGGTTACACTGCCGACGTCCAAGGTGTGGTTGGCCGGGCATCTCCAACTGAAGCAAACGAAAGTATGTCAAATATAGACAAACACGAGGTGCTGAGGTGAACGTCTCACGCTCACCTGCTGCCTTGAATGCGGCACGGCTTGTTGTGCGCTTCTCTTTCTACGAGCTTGAAACGTCGATTTCACAATTACCTGCACGACGATGATATCTGGAGCAGACGCCATGGGCACGAGGTGATTGGGCGCCCGATAACGATGCCAGCTCTGATAAGAGACACGCCCTAGAGGCGGGAATAAGAGGGCAACCACGTACGCACCGTTCTTTCGATTAGACCGCTACCTAGCAAGAATATCTTCCATTTGCAGCGGTCAACTGCCGGAATAACGGTGAGTATGCGACTCTGTGTAACACTGACGGGGATAGCAATAATTGACAGGAACAAACCCTCATCGAGTACTAGTATCACCTAGTGGAAGGAGAAAGATGCTTCAAATCGATGGCCAAGGTGTCATACTTTCTGTTGCTTTCCTCGCTGGTGGAAAGCAGGTAGTGGGTGCTGGGCGAGAAGGGAAGATCCGACGTTGGGGGTGGGTGGAAAATAGCTGGGTGCATGAGGTTGGAACACCGGTAGACGTGGGCGGTGAGGTCTCCAACATCGCGGTCTCACGAGATGGAAATTGGATCGTGACTGGGGCGCGGGGAGGACAGGTGGCGGTGTGGAATGCAAGGAACTGCAAAAAAGTACACGAGTTCAAAGGACACGACGAAACGGTGACTGCGGTTGACATCTCCCCGGATGGGACGAAGATTTTGACTGGATCAAACGACGAGAATGTCAGCGTCTGGTCGCTTTCCACTGGCGAGCGACTGCTCGGTCCTTTGAAACACGATAACTCGGTTTCCGCAGTCAAGTTTTCACCGGACGGACACTTCATCGCCACTGCACATTTGTGGGATGAGTCTGTCAAGATCTACGAGAGTCAGAACGGCGGGGTCCAGGCCGCGTTTTCAGTTCAAGTCAACACCTCTTACAACCAGTCCCTCGCCTGGGCGAGCGACAGCAGGCGCCTCTTTGTCTTGTCTTATGACGGAAATATTCACTGTCTCGACGCGCTCGGAGGGGGGATCCACGCCAAATGGGTCATTCCCAGTAGCTGGAACAATCCTAGGTGCATTGCCCTTGCAGGCAGCGGGTCGTTCGTTGCAGTCTCCACTGGTTCGTGGGTGTCGACCTGGGACGCTTCCACACAGAAGCAGATTGGCGATCTGGTCTACCATACAGGTCGTATCTCGTCAATAGCTATCTCGGAAAACTATGATCTTGTGATCGGTGGCGAGCAAGCAATTACTTTGCACGAGCTGCGTTCTATCCTTCCCCCTCCCTACTCTGATCATGTGAGTGTACCTGTATCAAACGCTCTACGATAAAAATGGCCCTGTTCGTCTCAAACAGCTTTGCTGACTGACAACAGATATCCGAAATACAGCGCACGAGGACCGAAATTAGTGTCGAACAGGAAACCCTCAGAGAAACAGTCAAGTCCCTTCGTACGGAGAAAAATCGTTCTGGTATTTCTTTAAACGCCGTCATAGTTTCGCTCTTCTAACGTCCGCGTTTTGGCAGACGATCAAGTAGCGGATCTTCAGAAGGTCAATGAAGCACTCCGTGCCCAACTCGCCAGCTCCAAGGAAAAGGCGGACCGGGTGAACGGAATCTTTGGCCTGCTACACGAAAAGAGTGCGTTTCGTTGTCACCCCTCACTGGAACGCTCCTAACCCACGTTGGGGTGATCCATCGTTCCACTAGCTGAAAGAATAGCAGAACTCGAGAAAATCGTTTCTGACTATGAACGCAACTCCAAAGCCCTCGAGCAGCAATCTGGCGCTGGACGTGATGTCGAACAGAAAGCTGATGACTTTGTCAGGGTCCCCTGAGTGCAGTATTAGTGGATTGGCCCTCAGCAGGCTTCGTTGTCTGTTCTCGAGGTGGATTGTAGGGAATGGCACAAATGTGGATATGTTTATCATAGGTTTCCCAGCTCAGTTGTGTTTTTTGAGAAGTTGAAATATGCAGCAATGTGTTCGGCTCCTATCTACTCTTCGTGGTCGCGCAGATTTTACACGAGGGCAAAAGAACCCGGAACCTTGGCTTGAATATCAGCCGTGGCTGAATGATCGACAACCGATCCCTTCGATAGAGTTATGTAACTCGTCCATATCTTGACATCATGAAGCTGTCAAGTTTCAGACCGACTCTAACTCAGCAGCGACGACGGAACCATGTACGAGAACAAAAATGAGACGGTCGGGTGTAGAACCGCCCCCACAGACGTATATAACTTTTGTGGATGCATCACGCGCGACCCATGACAGGTGGCACCATTCGGGAAAGTCCAGCCGGAGGAAAACCTGGCAGCTGCATCAATCATTATCTGTGAGCCACTTACCATGTCCTGCGACTCGGTGTGTGCGCCAGGCCAAGTTTTACCCCCACGCATCAACTGTGAGTTGCTTCCAAAGATGATTGTGTGACCGTGACAGACGACCCTTTCGTTTTCTGATCATGATTGTTTCTTCCGGAGTTTACAATCGTAGGGGATGCTAAGCAATTCGTTGAGAATAACGTGCTCAATCCTGGTATCATGTCCCGTCAGAAGCAGTTCAGCCTGGCGATTGAGTCGAGGATGGGCATGGCACATTTTACGCAGGGTGCTATGGCCGTACAAAATGGACCTGATTCGTACGTTCTTTCTGGATTTTGCAGGGATGGGAAGCGTGTAGCAGAGAACGAGGGTGACCTACCAGGATCTAGTGGGCGTGGTGGCGGGGAAATATGGGTCATCTAGCGTTCACGGTTGTCCTTGGTTGCACAAGTTTCACACAGGATGATGAAAACCAGGAATCTGGCCACCAGATGCATAGAGGCTTATGCCTTGATTCGGGGACACAGCAAAGGGCGAGGCTCAGAGTGTTGGAAGCTGGATAAAGGAGCAGCGAATTACTAAAGAAGAGGAAAAGGCCAAGGAGAGGGAACAAGAAAAGGGTGTTGTATTTACCACAGCCCGTCGATCCTATGCCAGCATGGAGGGTGGCGGAATTCGTAGTACTAGTGGGTCCTTTCTGGGGTGGTATACTGCTGGCCACGACATTTGTGAGTGTACAACATCACTGGTGCTCGAGGGAAACCGGCATTTGGAATTTAAAGTCGGGCTCGATGGCTGGATCCAGGAATTTTCTGCACTTTTTGTCGCGAGCCAGATGGAGAACTGAAGAGACGAGGGGACGCAAACATAGGCAAACACCAAGTCGTGCGTTCGCTCCACCGACTCCGATTTACCCGTTCCTGCCACAAGCCTTGTCTATCGATTCTCAGTTCTCCCAACGTACTGCGGAGCATCACAGCGAAAGTGCTCAGAAGTAGTCGCTAATCTTGTGGGTTGGTGGCAGCTAGGCGGCGGGGAAACAACCCCACGTTCTTCCGTCGATTGCTTGATAACTTGCTGTCACGACCTTCGAGGCCCGTGCACTGCCCGACCCCCTCAGTATTTCTTAGCCATCGTTGGGATACGATATCTGATAGCCTGTCTTCATCGTTTTCTCCTTCTTCCCTAACGTTGAGCCCTTCCGTCCTAGGTACCGTTCTGCTCATTATTCGCCCTGCATCACTTAGCTTCCGTTTTAGCAATCGACGCGCTCGGTCGTTCGCGCCGCGGCTGCTACTGATTCCAACACTTGCCAAGCATACATCATTTCACACATTGGAGAACAGTGAGTCTGTCCGACAATACATGCGTGGAAGGTGACGCTAATGTGAATAGTCAGAGTGGAATATCGGCAAATCTATTGAACGTCGATTAGCAAAAAAGAATGAAAATGAGCGAAATTGATGGAAAAGGTGTTATACTTTCAGTCGCATTCCTCAATGATAGGAAGCAAATCGTCAGCGCTGGGCGGGAAGGCAAGGTTCGGTGCTGGCGAGTGGGAAGTGGTTCGGAGGTAGGAACACCCCTCGATGTGGGAAGTGAGATCGCCAACATTGCAGTCTCACGAGATGGAGATTGGATCGTGACTGGGGCACGGCGCGGTCAGGTGGCGGTGTGGAATGCAAGGAACTGGAAAAGAGCCCTCGAGTTCAAAGGACACGATGAAACGGTGACCGCGGTGGACATCTCGTCGGATGGGATGAGAATTGCGACAGGATCAAATGACGAAACTGCCAGTGTCTGGTCACGCGAGACCGGCGAGCGCCTGCTCGGTCCCTGGAAACATGATAACTCGGTGTCTGCAGTCAAGTTCTCACCCAATGGATGCCTGGTAGCGACCGCACACTTGTGGAATGACTCTATTAGGGTTTATGACGGTCAGAATGGCGATCTCCTCTCCATGTTTCGAGTCCAAGTTAACACCTCCTACAACCAATCCATTGCTTGGGCGAACGATAGCATTCGTCTGTTTGCCTTATCTTACGACGGAAACATCCACTACCTTAGCGTGTCCAAGAGAAGGGTCTACGACAAATGGCCCCTTCCCAGCGGCTGGACCAATCCGAGATGCATTGCCCTAGCTGGCAACGACTCGTTTATTGCAGTCTCCACCGGTGAACAGGTCTCAATTTGGGACGCTTCCACGCACAAGCAAATTGGAAATTCCATCTATCATTCGCACTATATCTCTTCCATTGCTATCTCGGCGAACTATGAATTAGTGCTCGGCGGAGAACAAATGATCACTATAACTGATCTGTGTTCTATCCTTCCATCTCCCTACTCTGACCATGTGAGTGTGCTTGCATCGAGCGTTTGGTGCCACAGACGCCTTGTTCGTTATGGAAAACTTTGCTGACTATGACAGATACTCGAAATTCGGCGCACAAGGACCGACAGCGCCGCTCTCGAAGAAACGACTCAGTCCCTTCGTAAACAGACATATACCACTCTCTCTTCTGTTTTCTGATATCCATGTTCGTCAGACGAAAAAGTCGTCAATCGTGACAAAATCATCGCGGAACTTCGTGCTGAGCTTGCGAGCTTCAGAGAGAAGGCAAATCAGCTGAACGCGATCATCAGCTTGCTACACGAAAAGAGTGCGGTCCATCCGTCCATCCCCCACTCGAGCGTCGCTCACCTGTGTTTCGTCGTCCACGATTGCTAGACGAAAGAATCGAACAGCTCGAGAAGACGGTTTCCGACTTGCAACACAGCTCCACTGGCCCGTCGCAGCGATCTGGCGCAGAACTTGGTGACGTCGAACAAAAAGCCGACGATTTTATCCAAGTTCCATGAGCGCATTGACGAAACGACCAACCAGATGGACTGCAACCAATGGTATGAACCCGGTCGATATGGTCATTTATGGGGTAGCTCGGTAAGTCGAGCGTCTCGGAGGGGTCGAGAGAACGGAAGGGATCAGGCATCATCTACTCAATTGCTCGACGGATCTGATGTGGGATATAAAGCGAGTTCAGCGTGTGCTTTTAGTTTCGATTTGATGTGATCTTTTTTTTTGCTCTACGTCTGCACCCCAAAATGTACTATTCTCCTGTTTTGTTGGATGGATACTTGCACAGGTATAGAAATACAAGGACTGAGCGCTCAACGTGGAATGCCAAAACGTCCAAGACACTAGCGCAAAGAAGTGCGCAACATGTCTCCGACTAAACGGAGGCTCATCCGATCGACGCGGCCGCCTGAGAGTTTGCAAAGAGCTCGGAATGCCACAAGGAGCCAATTCCTTTCCGACGCTCACTACGATAGCTTGCATGAAGGGTCAGTAGGTCAAAAATGGCTCGTAAGTGCGTATTTAGAGTCAGAACTGTAAGGTTGCAAGCACATGCATAAAATTCCATTTTGCGGTCAGCCTGACGCGTTGGAATGAGGGAGCCCAGACAATGGGTCCTCGGTATGGCAATCGACGGTGGCAACGGGGAAAAGAAAAGCGGGTGCCTACGCGGAGAATGGCCAGGTAGCATCGGAGATATTCGCGTTGGGTGGAATCATTGGCGTACGTGTGGACGAGAGAGGATTGTGACGAATGTGGCCCTTGATCGATCGATCGGTCATCTGCCACCTTTCTTGCCACCGCGCTTTTTGGGGGCTGGTTGACCAATAAGGTCAGGATGAGGAATGCTCGGATGTGCTGACGGATCACTCACTATGAACACGCTCGACAGGGGATTCCTCGAATTTCGATAGCACTACATCAAATGCTTCCACTGCTTCCGCATCACGCTCCGCCCCATGTAATGCTGCACGTCTCAACTCGTATCCGAGACGAGAAAACGGGTTGAGTTTGATGAGCTGTATGTGCTTACTGATGTGTTCTGTAATGCTGAGGCAGTAGACTTACCTCATCTGCATCCTCCAGCGTGCCCTCCCACAAGCTCAGCTTTGCTCGCGCTCTGCTCCACTTGGCCAAAGCATCTACGGGACCTGCTGGATCGAGAAATAAGATAGCGGAGAAATGTTCCTTAGCCTTGCTGTAGTTCTGAGATTCCATTGCGTCGTCGGCAATTCTCCACAGTTTCTCCGTGCATCGTCGTCGAAATGCTGTTGGAGATGCTCGGACGATCACGAACTGCATCGCAATATGACTACTCACCGGGTTCCCACTCTGCTCATTCGTGATCGGTACCCCGTGCCACCGGGAGCTCAGACTGCATTCGTCGGAGCATCCAATTGCTTCCATGACCTGACCATCGTGCTCAAGAACGTCGCAGACCACTCTGTATATCATGGACTTCGGTAGCTTGAACTGCGCCAAGAGAAAAAAAATCCATCAGCAACCGGGATCAGAGCATGAAATAAGTACCCCGTACCTTGGTGGTAACATCCAGTGCTTCGTCTGGCGATTTATGAAGCAGGATGATGTTCGCCCACTTAGTCAACAGAGCGTCTGAAGTTGTAAAATCGACGGAGAGCAAAGCGGTGAACGCAGCAAGCGCTTCTTCATGTTTTCCATTTGCGAATGCCTCCTCTCCGATATTTTTCAGAGTAGCGAGACATTGAGGTTCAAACTCTGATAGCAGAGATTGAACAATGTCGTCCGATTGGTGCTAATGATGGAACCTACCCGAGAGCCAATCCACGATCAATTTGTCGGCCTTTGCGTCATCACCGACAGTGGCGATGATGTCAAGAAGAATCTGTGCAGCGTCAATAACATGGCCGTCCACATACAGGGTATTGCATTAGCACTTTTGTTGGTGCACATAGAGCCCCTTGGCGAGGCTGCTAGATTTCTGTTCGGAGTCGGCAAGCTCTATACGGAGTCGCTCGGACGTCTTCTCATTGTCTCAAGCTTTGCAAATTTCTCGTCTGGTTGACGTCAACAACAGAAGGTCATCAATGGAAAGCAGCATGCGTGAGAATAAACGCACCTAAATCGGCATTTTGGACGCGCAGTGATCTGATGATCTCGTTCAAGTGATCCTCCCTTTCTTTGGCTGTGTGTTGAGAATCTTGAGATTCAGCAGACTGGGCACAGTATTCTTGGAAAATTCTTTCAAGTGATTGACACCGTCACCCATATTTGTATTATGGACATGTGCATCCGTAACCTGAGGTTGCTAGGATGTACGAAGAACCGTACTATTCCTGACGAGCAACATACAACACCCAAACATTACCAGCACCATCAACTTCCTAAGCGAGCAGACTTTCACGACAATCTTGGCATCGACTAGTACAGTTGTAGCTTTGCACGCCCGTCCCTGAGAATGGGAAGGACTCCAAGGGCGGCGGTCTCGAGCAGCCTGGGTTTCACCTCAGGCGCAACTCCGATCGAAATGTCAATCGACGGAGGAAAGTACCACACCCCATCGCGTCCTTTCACTGGGTTCGACTTGTTGACTGACGCGTAATTCCTGTGTGGCGAATCCAAGTAAAACCGCGTGCCGGTAGGACATCCGAAGTTTACGCTCCACCAATCGATTCTAACGCGAGAGGAGTAAGTTTTCGTCCTCGGGCAAAGTATAAAAATCAATTTCACCCGATGAGCCCGTTGATGAACAGTTCGTCGTCACTAGAACGACCGACCACATTCAGAGCATTAAACGCTGTGGATTTGATATGACTGGTTACCGCCAACCAGCGGTATAAGTAGCTCGGATCTCGGGAATGTACGTTCGCATTTCGAACAGCAGCAGCAGTCGCAGCGATGTCCGGGAGAACATTGGCACCAGCCTAACAGAAAATTGAAGTTTTTCAGCGACCCGGCTTCAAGGAGCCACTAATGGTATACACGAACAGTCATCAGCAAATTGCTGGCTGCGTTCTCGTCGATAAAAGGCGCCTTCAGGTAACGAAACTGAAAACGGGTTTGAGGGATAGCGGCACGGATTGCGAAACAGTCGAAATTTTGGACTCACGCTCCGTACGTTCAATACACTTTTCACGGAATTGCCGCTAGAATGGTTGACTACTGCCGCAAGATAAGCCGTAATGCAATCATGCTTCGATAAGGACGGCCCCTCCTGTTTCTTGGAGGACAATGCAGAATGAAACTCATCGAGGTCCCGATTATCAATGCGCCACCTCACATGCTCGAAAGGTCGACATAAATTTGCAATCTCCGCAAATGAATGACTCTCGTGCAAATAGGTAATGTCGGGCCAGACGTCAGCTACGACAGAGTCTGACGGCAGTGGAAGGTGAGGTCTCTTGAAGCTTGGCGGTGCAAATTGCGCTGGCAGGCCTTGATAGAACCTGGAGAGCGTATTTAAAAAACGGAGCACCGTAGTACCATCACCTAGGGTAGGAGAGTCAGGCACATGTATGCGAGGGCGAAGAAAGGTAGCAAACCGAGCGAATGCTGCCAAGCCACGCCCACATACGTTTCACTTCTGAAGAATGTCAGCTTGATACAAAGCAGAGGAGCGCTATCGTTGAGAATGTTGAGACCCCTCTGCGGAATGTTTGTGAAAGAGGTAAGATCATCCTGGATGGCCCAGTCATTGTTCAAGAGTGAATCGGAACCTAAGTTGACTTTGTGCTCGACGTCCAACGGAATGGGAGTATTCGTGAGCTCAATCTAAAGAACGTTAGACAGGCGTACGACTGCTCTGCATATATATGACCCACAACCCAACGATCGTCAATATGTCGAAGCTTTCCTGCACCGTGTGGATATATTTGCAGGACCCGGGAAAGAGCTTTTTTGAACTTGGATACATCAAGTACCGTTGGGACGACATAGAGCACCTTTGTCTGAACCTAACATAAGGAATGATGCTATGATTGACCAAGCAGCGTACACACATAGTTGAACCAGATGTCATAACCATGCAGTTCAAGGTGAGTCTGGCCTGCAAGGACAGTCGGAAGATTTGGCGATACGACGTGGTGCTGGGAGGAAGACATGGGCTGAGTACACGGAGACCAGGCTTCCTCTGGTGTTCGTGCACGCTCTTTTATAGTACGTGCTAGTTTAGCACAACCTTGCAGTCTTCTTTCACTTCGTAAGCATCAAATACCGCCGTGCTCCAGTACGACTTACCTGAACATCCCCGAGCCCTGGCCGGATCACGGAATCAGACTACAAAGACAGCATCCCGCAATGGCCTAGCCTGTGGAGTAACATCTTCTTAGCTCTTCTTCCTAGGTGACCATCCTGAGTAGAGATAACGGAATCACGAAACTAGCGACCAATGAATGAAGAATATTCCGCTGACGGTGGGAGTGCTGGAAAAAATAGCGTGTCTCAAACCGCGCCCCTGGCCGGCCCCCGAAGGTCGGATGGGGTTCGCACCGCACAACGCACCGAACATCTCGCACCGCACCGCCCCTTTTAGTCCAAATACGGTAGCTTATGTAATTGTAGTGCGCACGTCCAAAATCCATGATTTTACTAAGTAATATGACAGAAAATCTGAGTCTTGGCCAGTCTGGGAGTTCGGGTCTGGGAGTCAGAGACAAATCCGTGGGAAGTAGGAAAGGTGAAGGACAACTATGTAAGCAACCTATAATGGTATACCCCTGTACCTCTGTTGCGTCAATCATCAATGCAACTATGAATTGTGTTCTGCCGACTTGATCTTCCATCGAATCGACTTATAATTCTGCCTGCAGTTTCAGGACGACATCTAAGCTGTCAAAAAATGCCCGGCTCGAATGAGCTATTGATATATTACAAGGACGACTATCTCTTCTGACCGCCTTGATCACCATATTGCACCCATCCAAAAAGACGTTCTCTACCTACTAAGGTGGATTCCACGCAGTTATGAATGCACGACCTGTCGGAATATCAGAATTGGATTTGGTTAGGATAGCATAGGAATAAGTTGGCCCACTGTTTTCCCGCTGCCGGTAATGATAGAATCTTTTTAATTGAGCACTGCAACCTCTGGATAGCAATCGACGGTGGAAACGAGGAAAAGAAAAGCAGGACCTACGCAGAAAATGACTAGATAGTGTCAGAAATATTCGCGTCGGGTGGAACCACTGGCATACGTGTGAACGAGAGAGGATTGTAACGAACGTGGCCCTCAATCGATCGATCGGTCATCTACCACATTTTTCACCACCACGCTTTTTGGGGGCTGGTTGACCAACAAGTTCAGGATGAGGAGTGCTCGGATGTGCTGACGGATCACTTACTATGAGCACGCTTGACAGGGGATTCC
Organism: Boletellus aff. lepidospora; assembly: GCA_038094175.1. Classification (NCBI taxonomy): domain Eukaryota; kingdom Fungi; phylum Basidiomycota; class Agaricomycetes; order Boletales; family Boletaceae; genus Boletellus; species Boletellus aff. lepidospora. The sequence continues at coordinate 21,050 of JBBPTT010000337.1, forward strand.
TCGAATTTCGATAGCATTAGATCAAATGCTTCCACTGCTTCCGCATAACGCTTCGCCCCATGTAATGCCGCATGTCTCAACTCGTATCCGAGACGAGGCAATGGGTCAAGTTTGATGACCTGTATACACTTACTGATATGTTCTGCAATGCTGGGGTAGTAGACCTACCTCGTCTGCATCCTTTAGCGCGCCCTCCCACAAGGTCAACTTTGCTCGCGCTCTGCTCCGCTTGGCCAAAGCATCCACGAGACCTGCTGGATCGAGAGACAAGATGGCGGAGAGATGTTCCTCAGCCTTGCTGTAGTTCTGAGACTCCATTGCGTCGTCAGCAATGTTTCCCAGTTTCTCCATGCTTCGTTTTCGAAATGCTGTTTTAGATGCTCAGAGAATCAGGAGCTGCGTCGCAATATGACAACCTACCGGGTTCCCACTCTACTCGTTCGTGATCAGTACCCCGGGCCACCGGGAGCTCGGACTGCATTCGTCGCAAGCATCCAATTGCTTCCATGACCCGACCACCGTGCTCGAGAGCGTCGCAGACCACTCGGTATATTATGAACCTCGGCAGCTTGAACTGCACCAAGAAAAAAAAAGATCTATCAGCGACCGGGATCGAGGTATGAGTTGAGTATACTGTACCTTGGCGGTAATATCAAGGGCTTCATCCGGCGATTTATGAAGCAGGATAGTGTTCGCCCACTTAATCAATAGGGCGTCTGAAGTTGTAGAGTCGACGGAGAGCAAAGCGGTGAACGCAGCAAGCGCTTCTTCGTGTTTTCCGTTCTCGAATGCCTCCTCTCCGATATTTTTCAGGGTAGCGAGACATTTAGGCTGAAACTCTGATAGCAGAGTTTGAGCAATGTCGTCCGATTCGTACTAACGGTGAACTTACCCGAGAGCCAATCCACGATCAATTTGTCAGCCTTCGCATCATTGCTGACAGTGGCGATGATATCAAGAAGAATCTGTGCAGCGCCGATAACATGGCCGCCCGCATACAGGGTATCGCATTGGCACTTTTGTTGATGCACATAGAGCCTCTTGGCGAGGCTACCAGCTTTCTGTTCGGAGTCGGCGAGCTCCACACGGAGTTCGTCGGAAGTCTTCTCAAGCTTCGCAACTTTCTCGTCTGCCGGACAACAACAACAGAAAATCATCAATGGGGAATGGCATGTGTGGGAATAGACACACCTGAATCGGTATTTTGGATGCGCAGCGATTTGATGGCCTCCTTCAAGCGATCCTCCCTTTCTTTGGCTATGCGTTGAGATTCAGCAGACTGGACACGGTATTCTTGGAAAAATCTTTCGAGTGACACAATTTTTTCGTCTGATGAACGTGCGTATTAGAACAAGGAATTCAGGGCGCTAACGAACGCACCGAACCGCTGATCCCGTGTACGAAGGGACAAGATTGTCTCCTCAAGCCGTGCCTCAGCCCTTACGCGCTGGATTTCTGGAGTCTGCTGGGGCGAGCACAAAGGTAGAATAAGACATATTTCGTGTAGAGCTTTCAATACGAGTGCACCTACGTGGTCAAAGTAGGAAGAAGGAAGAATTCCACGGAGATTCCACAACGTGATGTTCCTATCCCCCGCAAGAACAAGATTGTAGTTTTCCGAGATAGCCATGGAAAAGATGTGAGGTTTATGGCGAATCGTGACACCAAGTTTCTCGTGAGTGACACTATCCCAAAATGAGACCGACGAATTGTCAGCAACTGCGACGAATGCGCCGTTATGTGCCACGCTAATGCACCCAACCCAGCAATTGTCGTGAGCCGCCCATTGAGAGAGCGTCATCCCAGTGGATGCATCGATACAGTAGATATCGCCATACAGAGATGATGTGAAGAGCTGCTTGCTGTCACTAGACCAAGCGAGTGAGGAACTCCAGGAAGTGACAGCCATAATCGGGACGAGGACGAGGGGGGTGCCATTCTGACTGTCGGAGATGTGAACAAACGCATTCAGATCGGTAGCACTCGCGATGAGGCGTCCGTCGGGTGAAAACTTGACCTGGGCCACCACATCGATATGTCCGGGGAGGTCAAACAGCCGCCGACCAGTCGAGTGCGACCAGACATGAGCAGTCTTGTCAACCGATCCTGTCGCGACCTTCGTCCCATCTGGCGAGATGTCCACTGTGCTCACCGCAGAGGCGTGTGCCTTGAACTCGCTCACTTTTTTGTGAGTCTGTGCATCCCATACCACCACTTGCCCACCGCTGGTCCCGTTCACGATCCACTTCCCGTCTCGCGAGACCGCGATACGGTCAATGTCAGCCCCTGCATCCATTGCCGTTCCCAGTTCATACCCGCAGTACACGCCCCAGCAGTGAATCTTCCCTCTATTATCTCCGCTTACAATGCGGTGTCCATCCGGGAGGAATGCCACGTTGGATATCCGTTCTCGACAAATGATTTCGACTGGCTTCATTCCCGTTTGCTCCACGATGCTCAAGGTTGATTCGTGCCCGTTTATCTCCAAGTCGGACAAAGTTAGCATGCTCTTCCATGTTGACTCTAATATTCTTTTCAGTATCGCCTCGTTCATTGTCCAACACACTCACCGGTCCATGACTGCAGGTTGGCAAACATGTTCGAAGTCAGACCTGCGGGAACAAGGATGTGTTGCCGTTCTCTCGCCGCCCTGCATGCACGTGGCTACTTCTTATCAAACCCTGTTATGATGACGTGACACACAATGATCAAGGGTCCGCGCTCTCTGTGCAGGCGAGGTGAAACTGGGGCATCGGGCGAGTAGGAGAGAGTGACCGCGTATTCATCGCGTACATTCATATCTCAACATGACGAGGCGGTGTGTGCTCAGGTCACTTTCAGAACGGATAGTCCTTCCCCGCAGGGTCAACACAACCACACGTTGGTTAGGACGAGATATCATTAATGGTACTATTGTATGAGCGTCAACTTTGACCAACGAATGTGTCGCCGGGTCGGCCAGGTAAACCTCTGCCTCGACGGTATTTCCAAGAACGACATCGGGAGTAAATTCGTAGACTCATCGTCCCCACATGACGTATCCGTCGTTGTCTTTGGTGCACTCACGGCCAACTAAGCATGTCAAGGTAGCTCACTTATGACGTTAAGTTCGTACCTGCAGAGTCTTGTCATGTTGGCGCCCGTTTGATCTGGGGTCGAAGCCAGGGATGTATGCGGCGCATTTGCGAAAGGTGCCAGGATCGAGCAAGACAAGTCCAGCGTAGTGGTGAGGGTGATCTGTCCGACGTTCGTTCGCATTACGTATGATATGGCCCTCAAAGGTTGTGGTGGAACTCGTTCCCCTTGTGGGGCGTGAACCTTTTGTTACTCAGAGTTTAGAAAAAAGTGGGTCAGTTGGTCGCGTTCGACGGCAACGGGGGCATAAGCCCGCAAACAAGAGGCGAGGTTGGGCTTTTGGTCTACAGTAGGGCGATGCAAGGTCAACGAGCTGGAACACGATGAATGAGTGCATGAAAAATTCCACTCCCGTCCCGTGACTCCAGACCTACCCCTCTGAGGTTTGTGGATGACGTTGCCATTCGCACAGCACGGGATCACTTGGTGCGCCCTAAGGTGGACGAGCGTTCGACTCTTCAGGTCTGTCGGGAAGGAAAACCCAAGCGCGGATTGGAAGCCCTGGCGAGATGTCGTAACGCTCGAACGTCCGTAGCAAATTTTGTCCTCGGACAGCTTGGCTAGGTGAAGCAAACATGGACAAACACGAACAGGCGCCGCTGAACGTTTCGTGATTATTGTGTGAAGCCGACCACAGGCTCGGCGTAACACTTACACTGACAATGTTACGGAGAGAATGGGCACCCAGGGCACGAGGCGACTGCGCCCAGAAATCTGATAACGATGCTGATTCCGATAAGAAGATACGCCGTGAGGCAGCGAGGAAACAACCGCGCATTCTTTGGCCGATCGCACTGACCACTCGCCCAGCGTACAAGCATTTTTACGGTCGGAGAACGGTGAGTCTGCACGTTAATATGGGCATAGAGAGGAACATTAACAAGTGGCAAGAGCCGAAGAGGACCAAGCCTTCATCAGACGTTGTCCGGCAAAGGAGAGAATGGTCAACATCGATGGACAAGGCGTTATACTTTCAGTCGCGTTCCTCGCTGACGGGAAGCAGATCGTGGGTGCTGGGCGAGAAGGAAAAATCCGGCGTTGGTGGACCGAGGGATATGGATCGGGCATAGCTCCCATCGATGTGGGGGGCGAGGTCTCCAGCATCACAGTCTCGCGAGATGGAAAGTGGATTGTCAGTGGAGCACGGCGAGGACAAGTGGCAGTGTGGGATGCACACAGCAATGAAAAAGTGATCGAATTCAAGGCACACGATGAAACCGTCACTGTGGTTGACACTTCACCAGACGAGACAAGGATCGCGACGGGATCGAATGACGAGACGGCCTGCGTTTGGTCCCTTTCGACTGGTCAGCGGCTGCTCGGCCCCTTCAAACACCAGTACGTTCTCGCTGCGGTCAAGTTTTCACCGGACGGACGTCTCATCGCCACTGCACCTTTGTGGCACGATTGTATCCAGATTTATGACGCTCAGAATGGCAACCTCCTTCGCACCCCCCAAATTCAAGTGAATTCACCCTATAACCAATCCCTTGCTTGGGCTAATGACAGCAACGGCCTCTTTGTCTTGTCTCATGATGGAAATATCCACTGCATCAATGTGTTTTCCCACATTCGGTCCGCCAGCAATGTCTATGGGAAATGGACCATTCACAGCTCGGACAACCCTAGATGCATCGCTCTGGCGAGCAATGGCTCATTTATTGTGGCCTCTGCCGATCGATCGGTCTCATTCTGGGACACTTCCACGCACAAGCAAATCAGATGTACTCCCATTGTACATCCATATCGAATCTCGTCCATGGCTATCTCGGCCAACTATGAACTGGTGATTGGGGGAGAACAGAGCATCATTTCGCACGATCTATCTTCTGCCCTGCCCTATCCGTACTCCAATCATGTAAGTGTACCCTCTCAGAAACCTCGACATCAAAGATCCTCATTCGCCACACGCACTTTGTTGACTGCATTGAGCAGATACTCGAAATTCGGCGCATGAGGACCGAAAAAGCCACCCTGAATGAAAAATTCCAATCTCTTGGTGTGGAAAAAGAACGTTCTGGTGTGTCTATGAGCATCGCTCTGGCTTTGACTTCCTGATATTTACGTGATCAGACAAACAAGCAGCAAGACTCCAGAGCGCTAATGAGCAGCTCCGAACAGAACTTGCGCATTCCCAAGACACGGCCAAACAAAAGGACGACCGGCTGAACGAGATCATTGGCTTGCTGCACGAGAAGAGTACGGCTACTGTCATCTTCGTTCGGGCATCTCTGACCGGTTTTGGTTGTCTGTTTCACTAGATGAACAGATAGCGCATCTAGAGAAAACCATTTCCGACCTCCAGCGGAACTCTGATGATCCTGTGCAGGAACCCCATGCTGAATTGGGTGACGTCGAACAGAAAGCTGACGACTTTATCAAGGTCCCATGAGCGTACCAGCAGAACGATCAATTCGACATGCCGTGCATCAAGGGCCAGGTAATTGATAACACGTATTTACTCCTCGACATGGTCATGACTTTTCGGGAGTTTGTTGGTGGGGTTGAATGCCACAAAACATCAAACTGTATTTAGGCCATACGATGGTATATAGAAATATCAGCACGTCTGCACCCCAACGAATTCGAACGTCAGACTGAAAATTGTGAGTGGTTAATTAATCAAAAAACGATATGAATTTCATTGCAATGACGGCGGCGACGATCGAAACGCATCTGTTGGATACATATAAACACCGGTGGGGCGTCGGAGCCGGTGCTTGAGGGAAGTTTCGAAAACGGCTACCACACCTTTACAGTCCCGACCACGATTGGAAAACAATACCGCCGCATGACCTGGCTAACCGAAAAGGTCCGACCTGAGGTGTTGAGTATGATCTGATGGTAGCATCGGTCGGGGCTCAGGGCTCAGAGTTCGCTCACTCAGATTCAAACAGAGAGGGTGTACCCAGATCGAACCCCATGCTCCATAAATGTTTGCCCTACCGTCTTTTGCCTTTTGAGACAGTCAGGCTGTGGGATAATTTAGTCACTTTCACGTCCGCGAATCTGTGCGCAGAAAGCCAGGTTTTCTATTCACGGCCATCGCACGGCTTTTCACTCGTCGTCCAACAAAGCCTGGAGGTCGGGGCGTATTCGACTCTGCGACGAGGGTAGCTTTTGCAAACAGGCTGTTTTGGATAGGGGTGTTCTGTCTCCACGAACAGGCAAGATGACCCGACGCATGCTTCAAAGCAGAACCACGACTGGCTGAGATTGCTGGTGGCAACGTTTTTGCGACGGGCCAACCACGGATGCACAAATTAGGAGGAAGCGAGCACCTGATCATTGAGGTCTATTAAATGCATGTACTTGCAGCAAGTAAAATTTGATAGTTGTGACAGCTTTTCGTCTTGCAAAGGTGCCCGGTAGCAAATCCACTGCGAGCCTGAATCAAGGCGTAGCTGGAAAGCGAGGGCATGACGAACATAGGCAAGCATGAAATTCTAAAAGATAACCCGACTGCTACACATACCTCGTGTCATCTGCTCCCACGAGTGGGGGATAGTCGACCCCGCTAGGCGCCAACATGCGAGAGTAGACTCGGAGGTGCCTGCCACGAAGGTGATTACTAGGCTGAGTAATCTGATCGCATCACGTGGGCCCGAGAAACCGCCGCGCGCATCTCTGTCGCACCACGAGTATCACAAATTTCTTATAAGCCTCTTACAAGTACCTTATAGACTGAGCATTTTGCAAAAATTGAATATTTGAATATATCCCAATATAAAGGTAGGTCGATCGACGCACACATGTCCGGCTGACAGAAATGTGACATGCATCACGCCCTTTGATTTATTACGATGGGTTGGTACATCTTGAGAAAATATCAATGGATTATACATCTTCCCAAAGAATGTGGGTTATATAATGGTAGGTTCGTTGCACAATTTGTCATGCCCTTTGATTTATTACGACAGGTTGGTATATCTTGAGAAAATATGAACTGATTATACATCTTCCCAAAGAATGTGGGTTATATAACGGTAGGCTTGTTGCACAATTTGAGTAAGCATGATGCAAGTTTGCAAGTTCTGTAGATATGAGAAATGTATACCTTCGTTGGCCGAATTGGACTGTTGTACAATGTACAATAGTGTGGTCACCATCGGTAACATCAGTCCTTAGGCACGATATCACAAACAATACTGCTGTGTTTTCATGGTCACCATGTATCTCACTCTGAGGTTAGATAGCGACAAATGAAATTCTTATCCTACCTCCCAACTACTACAGATCTGCTAGATATTGCCCATTAACTAAGAAAATAGACCTGTATTCAAAGGCATTAAGACATTCTTATAATCACATAAAGAGAAAAGATTCACACT
>JBBPTT010000338.1:0-28498 GCA_038094175.1 Boletellus aff. lepidospora
GTCACGCTCACACCGTGCATTCGATTCATTATGTAATCAAGTGTGCTCCTCCTACACTCCCTACTAGTCCCTACCTCGCCTCGTCCCCAAACGCGTACTGCCGTCCAGGTCCGGTCAGCCCACGCAGGATGCACGGTCACCGCTCAACGTACCTCAAACGGTGCGGGTGGCTCCGCGTCCCCTGTGTTGTCGTCCAGCGCAATGTGCAGGTTCCGCTCGCTCGACCCGTGCCCGTGGGGCACCGCACTCCCATTCGCCGCTACCCCACCAACGACGGACGGAGAAAGGTCGATCAACTCGGCTTCGTCGTCCGGCCGCTCGTCCACCAGCATCAGAATCCCCCCCCCTGCTGCATACCGCTCCGATAACGCGCTCGATCCTTTTTTGCTTGCTCCGGTCGACGGCACCCTACCTCCTTTTGTGCCTGCTGTATGAAGGGAGACTGGTCGGACCGGTTGATACCGTCCGTCCGCGGGGAAGCTGACGTAGCCTAGCTGGGCTGACGTTACACGCGAAAAATTTGCCACCCTCTCGAAGCCAGGTTCCGCCTTTCGCTTCGTTGAGACCGTCTTGGATTCGTCCGCCCCGTTAGCAACCACATCCTCCGCTCTCATCTCCACATCCCCGTCTTTCTTCAGGTCCACTTTTTCGTCCTGTGTAGCAGTCAGCAACGCCAAAGGACGAGGTCAATCATACACCTCACAGTCTCCATTGCATCCGAATCCCCCGCCACTTTCCGCTTTTCTCTCGCCTTCACCTTTGCTGTTGTTGACAGCACAGCAGTCGCCATCTTCGCGGCCGTCTCCTTCTTCGGCGGCGTTGCAGGTGCCGGATAGGCGAACAGACTTGGCCGGGCGTTCGAAATGAACTCAAACTTGGGCACCTACAAGGCGGTTGGCAACAATGGCTCGTGCAATCAAACAACCGACCTTCAAGTCTTCATTCAGTCCAATGATAGCCGTAGGCTCGAACGCGAGGCAAGCACAGTGTGCGAGAGGATACCAATACCAAAACTGACAGAACAACGCCATGCCGACGATGGCGTGCGCATTGCGACTGCCTGCCCGACTTTGCAGACTAATGGTCACGTTGCGACCACCAGCGTCGATGAGTCCCTGGCCAATGGCAGCACCGAAGCGCGCCATCGGGTCCTCGTGCTTGTCCGAAATGACCTTGGTATAAAGCACTCGCGTGGATGACAGTGATGGGGACGACGCTTCAGATTGTTGTACGAGGATCATACCGAGGGCGATAAATGCCCCTTGGCGGACAAAGTCTACCCCATCCTTGGTCATTGGTTCCAGAATCTCGACAGCATCCTACAAGATGCTCATCTGCAAGAATTCTAAGCAACCTCGAGGATCCTCACCTGCATGCCGGTGCCTGCACATGCAATACCAAGTGCAAGAGTGGCTCCACATCTGACGTGGGGATTGTAACTTTCGCTGAGAAGTTGAACTATCCGAGGAACTTGGCCAGGGTTCTTGAAAAGAAGAAACGCAAGTGAGGTGACAGCGGCTCTCCGCACGTCGTCTGATGTGTCTGAAACGGCAATGTGTAACAACTGGCGAACGGCGTCGTTGTTTGACGTTCCGGCATAAGCAAGCGCGAGGGTGTAGACGCCTCCATACCGTAAGATGGGGTCCTGTCGAGTCCAGTTGAAAACATATGACTGGGGGAGGGAGACTGTCTACCTTTTCAGCCAACAATGATCGGATGGTCTCGTCTGCCTCTTCTTGTCGACCATAGAACACAAAGGCAAGGGCCATGGCCAAGCCACGGATGATCTTTTCATGTTGAGTTTCTCGAGCGTAAGAGATCATCTCGTCGGCACAAGTCTGACTGGCAGAACCAAGCATCACGAGACCCATGGCATATCCTGCGGCCTCACCGGCAACAGCAGAATCCGAGAAGAGAGTCTCCTTTAGATCATCGTACGCGTCAGAGCTGCGCCCACCCATTCCGGCGATCCCAAGACCCAGGGCAGCACCATGTTGCACGATCTCGCCTTGTGCGTTCTTCAGTGTTTCCCGGAGATAGTTCTCGACAGCCTGCCCGTCACTACAGCCTGCGTTAATCAAACCCAATGCATAAAGTGCCCCACCCTCTGAATACGCAGCCCCCTGGATTTGACTCTCGGCACCATTCTGAGGGAGGTAGGGGCCAAGAATGTTCATACCCTCCTGAAAGTATCCCTTATGGATAACCCCGAGGGCGGCGGTAGCCGAAAACTTTGCCCAGTTCGTAGCCATACCTAACCATTCAAGGTTTTCCCGTAGGAATACGTCCGACGTCGTTCCGGCATGCATGAACGCATTTTGTAGCGTAAGTGCGGTGTGGTATATTGATGACCGGGGTTCGAGTGACTCCTAGATAAAATGAGTCGGATGACAGGGCTTGTTTTGTGAACGGTTACCTTGCTGTTCTTCAAAATCAACATGTCCACTTTGTTCGTCCGTTTAAGAAATTCGATATAAAGCTTTACGGACTCCTGTCCACCGAGTATATGGCGGAGTTTGTCAAATATACTCTTTGTTTCCTGCTTACCGCGATCGGTCACGAAAGAACCAGGGTTGTGTAGACAGGGAGACCAACCTCGCTTCCTTCTGGCAAATGCTTGCGGACGCCATCCAAAAAGTCTCTCGCGCCACCTTCAGTTAAATCGAACGCGAACTGGTATGCCAACAGTCTTTCTTTGGGAACTAGTGAAGTCAGCAGTGACACGGTCAGAGAAGGATTGTTGAGCGTAACAAGAAGGCGTGCGAGGGAATGGATATGGGAAGACTTCGTTCTGGAAGACGGTGCGGGAAAGAGGGGAAGTAGAAAGTTGAGGACCTGATCGCGGTACAGGAGCGAGAAGCCGGTATCAAGAACGGCCTCCATCGCATAGGACAGGAGCGACGCGTCATGAGTAGCGTCATAAATCCGAGAAATTACGTCGAGCCGGCGAGACTCAAGCGCGATACCAATCGCCTGCAAATGCGAGAATGAGGAAGAGGGTCTGGGTCCAGGGCAAGAGCGAAACGCACCTGCCTGTACTCTCCTTCGTCTATACAACGCTGGAATATCGATTCTATGATGGATTGTAATCGAGGATCAATCTTTGTTCCCGTGACAGCCTCCTCTGAACGCTGAGAAATATATCTGTCTATGGCTTTGGCTAGAAGGTGACGGAAGACCGTTGGGATGTGTGAGGTGCAGAGAGACAGGAAACGTACAGATGACGGTTTCCACGTATTCTCCCGAGTTGTAATCACGGGCCTCTGCCTCAAACGCGGTGCCTGCTCCAAGAGCGAACGAGAGGGCTTCATCGTACTCGCCCAAGTAGTAGTAGACCTTGCTGGCGAGAAGAGCAGCGAGATCACGAGCATGTTTTGGAAGGCGGTCCGACTCGTACAAACTTTCACTGTATGGAGTGTCGGAGAGGGCGACAGGCGAGAAAAGGGGACGCGAGACGTACATGGGGGCAATATGTTCTGATATCTCTGCCCAAAACTGCGGGACAAGGGGATGGAGTGCAGTGATTGCGTGCTGCTTGAATGCAGGATCTGGCTCAGAGAGAAGGGCGAGCACGCCGGCAGCGGACGACTGGGCGCGGACGACCATGAATGATGACGGCGTCCGCACGAGACGCGTCACCACGTCCAATTAGCATCATTTTCAAGCGGAGACTGTCTGAGATTCAATTATTCGTGTCGTACCGACTCGCCCGTCTCCGTTGCCGCCCTCGTCGTTCACCATGTCCCTCGCCGCCGTCCGCGCCCTGCCCCGCCTTGCCCGCCCGCTGGCAACAAACGCCTCCGCAGGCTCCGAATACTTTACAAAGCTCAACGCTCTCCGCGAACACGCCGCACGTGTGTACTCTCCCGTTCCGTCTTTCTCCTGCTCACTTTTGCGCAGACACCACCGACCTCTGGCGCAAAATCAGGTATGTCGCCAGCTTCGCTTGCCTTCCGCGTTTTCATATTTTATTAGCTTCTATGTCGCGTTCCCTGCCAGTACGTCCCGCTCTCTGTCATCTCCATCTCCACTCATGTCCTGGTCAGCCTTTGTCACATGTGCATGGGTATACAACGTCGAGTCTGAGCATGCTGCCCATGAAGAGCCCTTGATAGAGCAAAACGACGGTACCCTCCCTCAGCCCCCGCCATATCCGTACCTGAACCGCAGGGTGAAGTCCTTCCCGTGGGGCAGCAACTCTCTGTTCTTCAATCCAAAAGTAAGATTCCGTGGCTCCATTACCAGCATACTTCTTCAATGTCGTACAGTACAACAAGGACATGGACAAGGAGGAGTGATTCGGATTAGAGTGCTGAATCGCGTCCGTTCCCCGCTAACGTTGATGTTGCACATCTCCTCTCTTGTGGCAAGCGTCATGACAATTTGCGCCGTCGAGTCCCTAGCTCACGGCCAGTGCGGCCTCGGTATGAGACATGTGTTGGATCAATGGTATCGATTTTCCACGACTGCTCGCCCTACGCGACCCGAGTCAGAACGCTGCACGCACGCAAATGACTGACTCGTCCCATTACCTTGACACGTTGACTAGTGGGTGCCACTTGCAGCACTGAAAGTGGACTCGGTCTCTTCCCTCGACGAGAACTTTTGTCAACCTAGCCAGGCGTCCAGTCGGTGTGTTCTGAACCAGCAGACAATGTGACGGCTCGCGAGGGCGGTAAACTCCAAGAGTCACATGCACGCAGCAGTCATGAAACAGCGCCAAGTTGCGCATCCACCGAACCGGTGGACAACGAGGGCGCCAGAATATTGAGCAGCAGCACTGTGGTCATCCTGGCGACCTTGGGACCTAGAGCGAGGCCACACTCGACGCGTCTGGACGGCCGCTTGACCACATCAACCTCGACGATCTACGGTAGGGGCTGCGAAGCGAGCATCGGCCTTGAGTGCACCTACTAGATTAGGCAGGTCTCGTAGTAGATCTGGTCGTCGTGCGGCCCACGCCAGCTCAAGCGTGGGCGACCAAATCTCTTCGTCGCCCCACGCGCACACCATGCCCCGCCCCATCATCTCACCTTCTGTGCTCGCCTCCGACTTTGGCCAGCTCACCGCAGAATGCAAAAGGATGATCAAGGGCGGCGCTGAGTGGCTTCACATGGGTATGCCTCACGACCTCTTTGAGGACCACCTGACGGACCGCGGCAATCTCCCCCGCAGATGTCATGGATGGGTATGTGTCGTCGCCCCGCACCGTCCTGTGTACCGATCGATCTGCAGCCACTTCGTGCCGAACATCACCATGGGTCGGTCTGCCGCTCCACGAGCCCCTTCGCGTCCGTCCTGACGTGCGTGTTTCAGGCGCACCGGTGCTCTCGTGCGTATCAAAGGGGGTCCCTGGAATATTCATGGATTGCCACATGATGGTCGCGCAGCCAGAGAAGGTAGTCGCGTCCACCGCTACTACCGCGTGGCAGCACCTCCCTGATCCATTCCCAGTGGGTCGACGACATCGCCGACGCAGGCGGCTCGCTGTACTGCTTTCACATCGAAGCAGCCTGTAGGTCGTTCGTTTCCTCGCTCCCGCCTTGCACGTTGGCTTACGCGTCGAAGCTGATGCCGTGTCTCTGATCCGTTCCATTCGCGGACGCAACATGAAGGCCGGCGTCGCCATCTCGCCGGATACACCGTCCAGCGCCATCACCGACGAGATCGGCGCGGCAGCCGACATGCTCTTGGTCATGACCGTATACCCGGGTGAGCCACGGCGTCTGGGGGGAACGAAGGGACCGTTTGTCAAGTCCTGACGGACCTGTGCTTAGGACGCGGTGGTCAGAAATTCATCGAACGCTGTGTCACAAAGGTCGCCGAGCTGCGTGCCCGGTTCCCCGACAAAGACATCGAAGTGGATGGTGGTGTTGGTCCAAAGACGGTCGGCGTCTGTGCCGACGCTGGTATGTCGTTTTGATCCGTCGTTGCAGCCACGGCTCTGAAGGTGAGACCCTGCATACGCAGGAAGCAATGTCATTGTGGCGGGTACTGCAATCTTCAACGCCTCCAGCCCCGAGGACGTCATCGCACAACTCAAGGCGAGCGTTGCCGCTGCTCAAGCGAAAAAAACTCAAACACCGTGACCGGATGCATTTCCTTCGCTGACGAGACTCGTACCTCCTGCAGTTTACAAATTGTACCGTTTTTCAAGACCATTAGAATCCGACTATGTTATGCCCTATGCACGCCGTGATGCTTGTCGCTATGCATGAACCAGCTAGAAGTAGATCAAAACGTGAAAAAAAGTAGGACAAGGGAAAAATGGTCATCAGGGAGGTGGTATATGATGTCACAGTTCGCACTAGAAAGACGTCAGAGATTTCTAATCCAACAATAGTGGGGAATGCAAATCGTGTGCATGTGCGATACGTGTAATCGTTAAAAAAAAATGCAGAGCTGAATATCAGAGTAAGTAGATTGTCGAACAGGTGGTAGGTTCCCAGGCAGGGCAGGACAGGACAGGACAACCCCCGCCAGGTCGTCACCATTGCAGCCACTCCCCATACATGTTCGGCCGTTCCCCGCGAACATATGCTTCAAAGGTTCGTTTGAGGACAGTTGCCCAGTCAAGGTCCCGTTTATCGTCTACGACTCTGTCTACCCATTCCTCCGGTTCGGTATCTGGGACCGCGGCAGCCCTTGCAGCTCTCTCTCCAGCAGAAAATTTTGGTCCTAGGTCAGGCCAATTTCGCGAAGGGTCGAATGGTTTCCACCTTGTTGGGCCTGATCAGGCAGGAGAGCTATTCTCGACCGCGGAACGACTCACCAAAAGTTATGGAAATGGTATGAATAAGCACCACGGAAGAAACCTTCAAAGCCAAGGGCTTGCGGCGCCGCACTGTTTTGTGTAGGCGTGTTGAAGAAGTCTGCAAATCTTTGAACGGTGGTAAGCGATGGATGTTGATAGGGTACATTGGTGCTCACTCGGTGAAATATGGCTGGGGGGGTCTCTCCCGCTGGAAAGCTTCGGTATTCAGCCAGGCAGAGTCGAAGAGTGCATCTGGGAGGCGTAAGAGGAGACCCTCGATGTGCGCGTCTTTTGTGTATCGGGAAACAGTCATTGGATGAAAGTCCAAGCCATTTTTGAGGGCCGTACGGAAAAGAAACGACCCGAGAGCAGAGTTTTTGTTCATACGGAGAACCGCAGTGTTGTACTTTTCCAGACGTGACCATCGGTACGCGAACGCACCCTTCCAGCCCCACAACTCTTCCCAGTCTCGCAGGAGGATGGTGTCTGCGTCAAGATAGATACCACCAAACCTGTGACATAAGACGAACCGAGCCATGTCCGACAAGATGACGGAAAGACGATCATATGATGACGAAGATTTGGATCCCGTGCGATTAAGCATGTCATCATCATCGGGCTTGTCGTTGCTGGTGGAGGAAGGTTTCGGGGCGGCGGACGGATCAGTGCTGTTGTCTGAACCAACCGTCGCGGAAACCTCGGCACTCTTGGATCGTTCGGCAGGAACATTGATAATGTGACCTCCAGAATTGAATAGGGTTTCTCTGAGCTCTCGCCATTCATCCTTGAGTTCGGGAATGCCATCGAGTTGGTCGGTGGTGTTCCAGAGCTTAAACTTGATGACATCCTTGAATCTGGGATGCAGAAACGGAGCTGCCCATGGATTTGTCTTGAGTTGTTCAAACATGTCGGTGAGGGCGGAAGGGTTGGGGACAGAAGCGGCAGGGCCGGGATTAATCCACAACCAAAACTCTGGTCGGCAAACGGGTTCCAGGTCTTCCTTTAGATGGAGGCCGAGATTTTGGGTGAATAGAAACGACAAAAGAGCGAGATATGGCTTGTCAGTAAAAGGGCCGGTCCAAAACATATGGAAAAGGTGGGGGTTTTCGGGGTCGCATGGGGCCGGAAGAGTAGAATAAGGGACATGCTGCAGTGTTGGACGGAGGGCTAGAGGAGGCTCCCATTCCACCCCACGTTTCTTGGTGAGACCTGCGTTGGGATCCTGAATGGCGGCGGATTGCACAGGGCGCGGGGCAATGACGTTTGCCAAAGATATCTGCGCTGGCTCTGTGAAGTTCTCGCGGCCCTGTTCCATGTAGATGTATTTCCACTCGTCCATCTTGCCCCTCCTGAGGTGATTGCCATTGTCCAGACCTGCACCAAGGCGGAGGACTTCGAGACAATCACGAACATACTGGAAGCGCAGGGATGAGTTTGAGACGGAGGGGACACGGCAGACTGTTCACCTTGTTCTGAGAGAAATCGCACTGCTCCATGATGATGTCTAGGTCAGCGACGGAACCTAAAACAGGACGGGGAGGGTAGGCGACGTATGGTGGCTGACTTTGGACGTCGAGGTAGACACGGCGTGGGCCATCCCCCCGCGTCGTCGTAGCTACAGGGCCGGGGGGCGGTCTGAATCGCGAAGGGATTGTAGGGACCTTTCGCGGAGGGAGCGCAGGGTTCAGTGGTGGAGTTGTCAGACCGACTTGCTCGGGGACTGGTGGAGTGTCAATGTGGTGCGGACTGCGAGCGCGCTGGGGCGACTTACTCTCTCTCTTGCTGGGATAGTGGCCGCTGGCGATCTCCCACTTCCAGATGCGCTGAATGTCCTCCCTGCCAAAGACGAGGGTGGACGACTCTCCGAAATTGGGGGTCCACTGTTTCTCCTCGGGGACAAACCGACGAGCAAAGGAGAAGAAGGTGCAGACGGAGACGACCAGGAGGAGGCAGACGATGAGCGGGCCGCGCCGCCGACAGAGACGGGAGAGGCCGAGGTGTTGCATGCGGGTGGGGTTTGGCACGAGGAGACGCAGCCGACGAGTGCGCACGCCAGGGATCGGGACGGAGACTGGGACTGTCCAGGACGCGGAGCGGGTGTGTCTGTGCATCTTCTCCTGCACGGCGGACGAGTACGTGGGGAGGCCGTTGGTCAGGCGGGCCTTGTCCGGGAAGCCATTTGCACGCTGCGGGATGGAGAAATAATTCAACGACGCCATCGCAGACCAAACGCTGCGGAAATTTCTCCTTGTCGACGCCCATTGCACCCGTGCGAACACATTCCCACTTTCGGACATTCCGCAGCAGGCCCAGCTACAAACTCCGCCGCAAAATCTCGGCCCCACACATCGGCACTCTTCGGCAGCGCTCGAGCTCTTACGTCCGAGCCAGTGTCGGCAGCGCGGCCCGAGATCAGGCCAACCGACGTCAATGACTGCACCATCACTGGCAAAGTCTGTCGCAAGCAAAAATTCGGAGTATCTAAACCGTTGCAATCCCTCTGCGCGTCGAAGAGTCAAGTCTGCACCGGCGACAGACGTCCAGTAGTCGAGACAGTGTGGAGAGAGTCGATGCCATTTCTCGGTGTGGTCCGGAACAGAAAGGACTCGGTCGCACCGCGGTCGTGATAAGATCAACGATCCCGGCCACGGTGAAAGAACGCGTCTGGAGCAACGTAGATGTCATCAAATCGACGAGTGATGATGAACTGGGCCACGTCCGACGGAATCGCCAAAAGTCTATCATGATGTGACGGTACCCCCCAGTCGAGCCCACACGGTCGGCTGTGTCGTCGGTGTTGGTGAGTTGGAGCGTGCGCACATTGGCAACCCCCAGCCCGGCGAACTACTGCGAGACATCGCGCCCTTTAAACGCCAATCTCCCAGTTTGGCACTTCCTTGCCAGACACTCAGGCTGCCTGTGCCCAGGAATATCGAAACCGCGCAGAGGGCAAAGGTTCCTGCGAGGAAAACGCGGCGGCGACAGCAAAGCCTCAACGATCAGTGCGCATGGCCCCCTGTTCTCAGTGGCGGCGGCGGCAGTTCTCGCGTAACGCTGACAGTCGCACATCGGGATGATGCATGCACGCACAGAGTGCCCTGTGTCAGATGCTCGTGTCAAACCTCGAGGCAGGCTGCGCTGTCTTCCTGCTGGCGTCGGCACTCATCCCAGACCCATGTTGACGTACATCGACTCTATTCATAGCGGTAATTTCTACATTGCAGCGGCAGGACAGTCTCATTCTATGTCAACTCAGTTCGCACCAAGGGGCTGCAGTTCAAGATCAGCAGGATCAGTCGGGACAGAGAGAATCCGGAGCGTGTTCGTATGGCCGAGCCCTCCCTTCCACCCTTGGATGGCAACGATTGCCGTGCCCGTCTTGATAATCTTCAACTCAAGCGCACTCTTCAATCCGAAACGGATGCGATTGTCAACCTGAGGGGAATGCATACTCAAAATGTGCTCAAACAAGGGGTTTTGCGGACCAGCAACTCACATCGTTTTGCCACTGACCATCGGGAATACCCCGCGGCTCGCGGTACCAGAATGGGTAACACCCACGGTGCAAGTGGATCTGACGGGCAGTCTGCTCGTTGCGGGTGACTGGACGGAGGTGCGCCCACGTCAATGCAACGACAGCAATCATAATCAGAACAGCATACCAGTGATGATCGGAACCAAAGGACGGTACTTGGACACCAAACGGGCGGTGTTGCCGCTGGTGGATAGCACGAGAATAGCGCTAGCATTCTGCTCAGAGGCTGCAGCAACGGCAGCAAGCGCTACGGTTTCCACTGTCTCGGTGGGTCGAGGCTGAATCGCCTTCAATTCATCGTATAAAGGGGGGTAGCAAATGGCGGCTTCGGCGAGAAGACACGTCTCAGCCATCATAAGAACTTGAACTGCTTCAGCCAATCAATCCAAACTGCGACATGTAGATGCACTTGCCAGACTCGACGGGGTAGTTCCCCTTTGCAGTCTCTCCGGACAACATCACGCAATCGGCACCGTCGAGTACAGCGTTGGCAACATCGCTGACTTCTGCACGCGTAGGTCGCGGGTTATACTTCAGGATTTTCAGTAAAGCAGTACCACAGAGAGACTCCTTTTAGCTCACTGTCATGGACTGAAGCGGAGTTAGATCGCATTTCAATCGGATCAGAAAACGAGCCATGGCTCACCTCAAGCATCTGGGTAGCAACGATCACAGGCTTCCCAACAATGTTGCATTTGGCGATCATCATCTTTTGAGCCAGGAAAACCTGACTTGCAGGAATCTCGATACCGAGATCACCACGAGCGACCATCACTCCATCACATTCACGCAGGATCTCGTCAAAGTTCTCGACGCCTTGCTCATTCTCGATCTTGACGATGATCTTGATGTTGGCACCATCGGGACCAAGGACCTGACGGATGTCCTTGACGTCCTGAGCGCGACGAATGAACGACGCAAAAACCATGTCAACACCATTCCTGACGCCAAATTCCAGGTCCTTTTTGTCCTTTTCAGAGAGGGCTGGCAGATCCACGCCTGTCTTGGGGAGATTGACACCCTTGCGAGAGGAGAGGGTTCCATTGTTGATCGCACGGACGCGGATCTCGGTGCCATCGACGGACAAGACGAGAAGAGAGAGAATGCCTGGAAGGGGATGAGCGAATGCTCCAACAATGGCACCAAAAGTATTACCGTCATCGATGTAGATGCGCTTTCCCGGTGCAGTGACCGCGGTGATGTTTTTCTACAAGGGGAGATGGTGAGGGGATGCAAGATTGATTAGATCGATGAGGAGGACCGACGTAGTCAAGCCAGAGGCGCTCGCCATCGCAGGACTGGCTGTGCCTGTCGTCTGTTGTAATGGTGAATTCGTGTCCTGCCTTGATGGGGACCTAATGCAGGGATGAACCTTGATGGCCGGCAGGGACTGGCATGTATGCGTACATCTTTTCCGTCTCTCATCAACCCTGTACGGATCTCAGGGCCTTTCTGAGATACAACGAATAAGCTCGAGCTATCGTCGAGAGCATGGGATTTCGTACGGTGTCTAGGGCGATTGCGACAGGCCGACCGGGCCCGGCTTCGGCCATGTCTCAGTACCAATGCACTCGAACGAGGGAGATATGCTCACCGGCGACCACCTTTCTGGTGTTGTCGATGACGCTTTGATGGTAGTCATACGAACCATGTGAAAAGTTCATGCGAACTAGGTTTCATCGGGCATGAGCGATGGTACGACCGCGTTTACCAAGAAAGGGACTCGCCGACATTGACACCCGCGTGTCTCAGCTGGGAAAGCTTTTCGACGGTGTTGGTGTTGGGTCCTGTGAAGACGTGAGACCCAGTCCGGCTGTCGAGTCAGACGGAATTCGTACCAATCGTCGCGATGATGGCCGTCTCATGGTTGCGTGGGTCTTGAGCTTGTCCGCAGGCGAGGGACGGTGACATACCTTGCGAAGGAACTTGGTCTCGGGAGTCGGTTGAATGGTCTTTGCGGGACTCAAGGTCGAGTTCCACTCGAGCTGGGAATGGACGCCGTCGTAGGTGAACATGATGTCTGTCGGGGCGGTTGGCTGCGAGCTCAGGTTTCTGTGGTGGCAAGGAAGCGGCGGGGGGCGTCGAGCAGACCTGAGAGAGGGACGGCTGATGGTAGACAAGAGAGAGATGATCATGACCAAACCGGTCTTATCGATCGCCAGCGCGGCTGCGGTGCGGAGAACATACCTGATGGGCCTGGTATCGTACGTGAACGTAACCGTCTGGCGCGCCGTCGGGGTCGTGTCAGGGATGTCACTCTTTATCTTTTCTGGGCCCGATTGCCGAGCTTTGGCCCGCCGAGACGGCGGCCGTGGACGAACGTGCAAATGATTACATAATACAAATACCTGTCTAGCCCAACACGAAATGTCATCGACCCTGCGGCCGCCCCTCCTCGTTCGTCCGTCGTGGGCGCACAGAACCTGGGCCAGCACAGCAAAAAGGCTCGGTGCTGGAACAGAAACGGAGCAGAACATATATAACAGAAAACAAGCAAGAGAACAGCGACACAAGAGCCGTGCTTAACCTTACAGTACCCTCAGTGTCCACCCGTGCAAACCTCCGTCTGCACTTGCCGCAGCCTGGGCAGCAGCGAGCCAGCCTGGGTCTGCAGTAGGCCCTCCGGGCGGCGCGAGAACGTGTCCGGGAGCCATGCCACCAAGATCCATGGATTGAAACACGTTCTCGCAAGCTATCGTTCTCCCGGAATGGTAGCCGACCCCGTCTGAAGCCCTGATAAATAGGACAGGCAAGCTTCTGCCAGTAATCGATGGCGAACTGCTGGCAGTCTGGGGATCGCCGCTGGTTGCGCCATCGACCTGATCCCTCGCTGCAACGCCTTCGCCCCCGGACGGCGCTGTAAGAGGTCCACTGGTCGCACCATCTGCGGTCAAAGCATTGGGCGGAATAATGTCCTCTTGAAGTGCTTTGATAACTTCGGTGAGCGAAGGCATATCCACTGTCACCAGAGTGTGCAACGGTGGGTATCTTCCAGCGGGAACACTGGGGGGAATACCCGGAACGGTTCCATCATTTGGCGTCAATTCGGATGAAGAACTCGGAATTCCACTACTATACGAGATATTCGTGAGGGGTCCTGGTGCATGCGGCGGAAAGCAACGTGCACGGAGAGGTCCGATGTTACCGAGGTAGACTGTGAGCGGTTGCTGTGTGTGTGTCTTGGGGTCTTCGTAAAAGAAGTTAGAGACCGTTAGTTCTAGAGTGTTGTTCGCTGGGCGGTAGCTCGGAGCCGTAAACAGAGTCGGGAACGGCGTGATAGGGAGCTCGGGTATCGCATTGTTCTGACCGAACGCATCAAAAAACGTGTATTGGAACTTGGCTGTGAATGGGAATGATTAGCAAGGAGATTTGCGAACCGTGCACAAGGCGCATACAGATGCCGACGATCGTCCAACATAGATAATCATCCACTTCGTCAGAGAGAACTCGTACACCGTCCTTCATCTCCTCTCTTACGCGAGGTGCCTGGAAGATGAGAGGATGCGTTCCACCTTGCGACGACACACCGGGAGTGGATTGAGCGACTCCTGGCGGACCAGGAACGGGACCCGCGGCAGACAAGTAATGCCTTGAGCCATCGGCATTGACCCGCTGCAGTGCTATTTTTTGCATCTGACTAACGGGACCGCCATCGTCGGGGGAGACCCGGCCCTTGTCTACTTTGCGAATGACGAGAGGTGACGTCGCGATATTGGAAAGTGTGTCGGATAACACCACCTCGCACCCATACGTCACGGCCTGATGGCCACCTGTGAGGTATGATGAGCGTGAGTATCGACAGCATACTTTCAGGTCACGTGAAAACGTACCATGGACTGGCGGAGCATCCTCTGGGCGGCGAACTACATTTACGTTGAAAGCTGACCAGCTGACGTTGCTGGCACACAGTTGGGCAGAGTCAATGGTCATGTATTTGGTGCGAACGGTCTGGGAGTTGATACGGTTGAAAAGAGAGACCGG
The DNA here is from genome assembly GCA_038094175.1 of Boletellus aff. lepidospora. Taxonomy (NCBI): domain Eukaryota; kingdom Fungi; phylum Basidiomycota; class Agaricomycetes; order Boletales; family Boletaceae; genus Boletellus; species Boletellus aff. lepidospora. Next base: position 14,271 of record JBBPTT010000338.1, read on the forward strand.
ACCACCAGCCAGGATGCACGACGAGATGTTACGCGTCTTGGCGGTCTTCTTTGAGGGCTTAGATATAATTGTTACAGGAGCTGAATCAAACGACGCCCAAACACGGCCACCGGTATTATCGCCGCCGCCCTCTCCCGTGGCCGAGGGGGGATCCATGATGTCGAGGGATAGAGTGAAACTCTTGGCCTTGGCAGTACCGGTGACATGGAGGAACTTGAAGCTGCCAGTCATATTATTGTCGAGGGAGGTTTTCTGGTCAAAAGAGCGCTCTCCTTGTTCCGAAACAACTGCCATGGAGAGCTGTTGAGAGCGCATCTGCCACACTGGTCCCTGAATATGAACGATGGGAGGGGGGCAAAGGAAACGCTTTTCACTGCCGTATGACTTTTGGGCGACGGCAGCGTGCAAACACATGACTGTAGTCATCGGTATGACGCGCGCTGGATCCTGGGAGACATGATCGCGTACGGTACGGCGGATTTTCGGATGTGGATCCCCCTGCTCCCCATCATCTAGCTTGCGCTTGCTGTTCTTACCGCTAGAAGGCTTATCGCAGAAGAAGGATGAATGCTAACGCGTATAGGCGCTCGGGGGAGAACCTACCTGGGGGTGTAGCGTGACGTGGTGTGGAGCTGTGAGCTGGGGAGGAGGAATGGCCCAGTGGTGGATGGGAGACTCTGGGGATAGCTGGTCTTTTTGGCTGGCGGCAAGAATGGACTGGAGAGACGCGCTCGGATCGGGATTAGAAAGGATGGAAGGGGGGGCGGCGGTCATGGCGGGAAGGGGGTGGGCGACGACGCCATTGCTGGAGGAGGAGGGGGGGTGCTGCTGGGACTTGATGGAGGGTATTTGTTGGCGCGAAATGTGTTCGGCGGGAGCAGATGTGTTCACGAGAATGTCGAGGGACGACGGGGACGGTGACGGCGGACGAGGAGACGAGCTCTTTGACGCAGCCGGATGGAGGTGAGCGTCGAGGTGAGCAGCATCGGGCATTGAGATGTGTGGAGAAGAGAAAGGATGGAACGTCCTCATAACAGTTTCCCGCCAGGGATAACGACGTTGGCTGCCAGCTGTGGGAATCGAGGACGGAGGTGGGAAAAACGAGAAAAGCCTGAGAGTCGTTCAAGGTCAATTGACAAATTCACACACAGCACGTGCGTCACCGTGGGAACTCAGCCACAAATCACTGCACCGCCACATGTCGGCTCGGCATATTATTAGCTACGCGTCCTGAAATGTCGCAAAAATCTGAAATACGCGCGAGGATTACTGTTCGACTAGTTCCGCGAAAAAAAAAAGAGGGAGAGAAAGAAAACATGAGTCCGTCGCGAGATTTTGTCCGCTCGTCGTCTAACTCGGGGGATCGCGCACGAACCCTCGGCTCTGTCCAGGGAACGGGACGGTCGCGCTGGGGTGCACCCGCGAGTCACGTCTAGACCCGCTGGGGTCCGGGCGGATCCCTAGCTCTATGTCGTGTTGATGTCGTTGCCAGTCCTCGACCCTCATCATCGACTGCCGCTTGGACGAGCTCGTGGCGTTGGGTCCACCAGTGATCGCAGCCAACTTGTCTGCCCTCAGGGCGTTCGTGCTGGGGCCGCGGTCGCCGGGTCTGCCCCCGTCCATCTTCGCTGAGCCCCGTCTGCCCGCCCCATCGTCCGACTTGCGCCTCGCCCTCTCCTCTCGCTCGAGTTCTGCCACCTTTTCCGCCTGGCGTCTGCTTACCACCTCCCGCTCGATGGCCATCGACCGCTCCCAGCGACTTTTAGCCGCCGCAAGATCCGCAGAGTCCTTCTCCGCCTGGGTGATTGGGTTTTGCAGCCCGCGCATCTTCTGTCTGTGCCGTTCCTCTAGCTCTTCAAACGTTGCAACACGCTGTGGCTCGGCCTTTTGGGGGACAGGCGCAACGACGTTGCCACGAGGCAGGATGAAAGGCGTGTTTGAACTGGGTTCCTGAGCAGCGGACTTCATGAGCCGTGTCGGGGGTAGGACAATAGGTATATTTGGGTTTGGCTCGGGAGTGTTCCTCGCAGGGCGGGCGCGGTTGAGGATGTGGGGAGCGGTGTTGGGCAGAGGCTGCTCGAATACAGGAGCATGGCCAGGCGGCTGCAACAGAACGGCAGGCATGTTGCTACTCGGACGGCTCTGCGACCTCCTTGCCTGCGCCCTCGGCCCACCAGCAAGTGTGGCAGCAATGGGTAGATCTTCATCTGACATGTCCTTGAGAGCAGGGTCGTTGCCACTAGTCTCGAGCATGCTTTCGCGATGCTTGCGCTGAACGAGGGCCTCGGTCACGGCCTGAGGCATGGGAGGGCGCTGGGGGTTTGGCATGGTCGCTGAGACAGGCGTGGTTGGAATGGGTGCCGTCACGCCTGATGGGGGCTGGAGCAGCTTACGGTCACGTACGTAAGCATCCCAGTCGCCGTCTTTCAGGGGAACACTCGTGGGACGGCTGATGGAGGCGCCAAGCGGGGGGGCGTCAATGAGCTTGGATAGTTCCATGGACAGCGCACGGCCACGCGGATCAGGTTGTCTGGGAGGCCGTGTATGAGGCCGCGGGGTAATAGCATTGTCGAGGTCGTAGCTGAGAGTACGACGCGAGGTGAGCGAGACCCGGCGCGAGCGCGATTCGTCAGAGTCTACGCCCGGTGTGTCTGACCGGAGCGCGTCAATGGAACGCCTGATGGTCTGAATTTCGGCAAGGAGCTCCTCCTTGCGAGCGAGTTCGCTCAGCTCTGCGGAAATTTGAGCCCTCTGAGCCTCCTTGGCTTCCTTGCTGGTGTCCGGCTCTGCATCGGCGATGAAACCTGCTGGGACATCGTCCTGAATTCCGACTCCAAGGTCCAAATGAGGCAGGTGAATCCCCGGAGCGTGAGCACTTCTGGCCGTACGCTTGACTTCATCATCCGGCATCGGTGCTGCCATAAAGTCGGACACGCCAGAAGTATGGCGGGCGCGAGCGCCAACAAGAGTAAACGTGGACGAGCGTCCCTCGTTCGACCCAGATGCTGGAAATTCCTTCATGAGAGGCGTGCCCGAGTATCCACTGCCCGATCGGGCGTGCGTTCCAAGGGAGGGGTGGTCGTTCTCCCACTCCTCCTTCTCTTTCGCAAGTTCCGCGAACCGGTCCGACACGTTCAATTCAGCTTCTTCGTCTCTGCGGCGTTGTTCTTCGGCAATCTCTTTTAGCTTCCTCTGAAGAACACGAAGGATACGCAGTTGAACAGCACCTCCCATGAGGGCTACCGCACCGATCAAGCCGAGTTCGATTTCCATGGTCTGCGTGATAGGGAACGCAATGTTGTTGCCTGCGTATTTTGGGAACAGGCTCTTGAATCCCAAGTTCCATACATAGAACTGACCGGGCACGTCAGCAACCGGGGGAGCGCTGCGCGAGCGAGCGGCACATACCTCCTTGAGTCCGGCAGTGGTGTAGCAGTCGACCCCTAGCATGAAGGCGGACGATCCAACGAAAGCTGTTGCTAGAAGCAACATGTGCCAATGGAGTTTTGGTATCGTGCAAAGCACAAACGCGACGACACCGCAGGCTGGAAAGAAGGTCAGGACTGGAGTGATGACGGGGACAAGATCATACCGATGTATAGTATCCAGCGCAGCCCGACGGATGCGATGAGGCCACCGTCCCTGAAACACTGAATCCACAAACCAAACGCAAAGCCTCCCCAGGCCCCGATGAAGTATTTGGTGGCCTTCCAGAAGAAGATGGTGAAACCACCACCCATTATACCGGCCACGGAACATGCGAGGACAAACATGCCCTGAAGGGTTTTGCTTGGGGGGTTTACTGCCGGGAGAATACCGAACTTGACGATGAGAACGAAGCAGACGAGAGAGAGGGTATAGAATCCGATGAGGAAGAAGGAAGTCCTGAAGGAGCGAGACTCAGGACGACCGCACGGAGAGCCTGGGGGAGACTGCATACCATCTATTCTTGTGACCCCAGAACGCGCTCGGCAAACCTGTCAAAATGAGGATGGCTCCTAGAACGCCGAAAGCGGGAGTGATTTCTGTAGCCAGCACGATTGGAGTGGGGGACGAGGTGGCCGACGCTGAGACGGTGGGCGACGGAAGCGTGCTGGTGGCATTGTAGACGGTGGGAACGACGGTGGTGAACGAAATGTTCTGGCTGCCGGATTGGCTGACAGCGGCTGTGGTGTAGGAACTCGTTGCAAGGAACGTCGTGAGATTCGAAGAAGGGGAAGGCGCAGGCGCACTGGTCGTGGTCGCGTTTAGAGTGGAGGACGAGGACTGGGCGGCGACGCGGAGGAGCAAGGCGAAGAGAAGGGACAGGACGGCGTACGTGCGGGCTGGAGAGCTCATCGTGAGTGGGGGAAGAGAGCTGGGGGCCGAACAAGGGGAGGAAGAGAGGCAGCTCTGGGCCCCGTCAGCCGCACGGGGACAGTTTGTGCGTCACGCAAGCCTCGAAACTCGAGAGTGTGGACACGCCGGCTTCGCATCACCACCTCGCCTGTTTCATTCGGGCCCCAGGTCGCTATGCCTACCGACGTCGTGCGCCCTACCCTACTCAAAGTGCGCCAGTCTGCTCGGGTGCACACCGATCCGTGCAAGGAGCGCGGCCATCCTCCGTGGGCCGTCCTCCACCACCACCACCCCCGTCCCCCTGCGCTCCTCCCTGCGCTCCTCGACGACAGTGACCACCTTGCCTCGACGCCCAAAGCGCCCCACCCGACCTGCGACGTGCAGGTATGCATCACCCGACCGTCCTTCTGGGACTCCGAGCATGAAGACGTGCGACAAATCCGGGAGGTCAATTCCCCGCACCGTGGCAAGCGTGGCGACGATCAAGACCGGATTCCCGTCTGAAACGTCCCCCGTTTGCGGTAGCATATGTGCACGGCTGGCCTCGTTGGCCACCAGATCCAGCGGGTGCGCATTGACACCCATCTGCTGCAGTTCAAAGACAATTTTGCGCACACCCGCGGTCGCCGGTAGCACGAGGAGCGCGATACGCGGTACGTCGAGAGCAAATGTCGCAGCAACTGCTTCCAGCATGGCCGGGTCCAGGGGCAGGGGGGCACGCAACAGCGCTGCGAAGCATTCAGTGTACAACAGTCAACCAGACACGAGTCCTTACCCTTGTCAACGTCACCCACGAGCTCAGCGCCGTCGTCCTCGTAAAACATGTCGTCTCCCTCATCGCTGGATTCCGCGATGCCCTCCTCCGACCGAGACGCGTCACGGGTGGCGTCTGGCTGCAACGGGCGAGCGCCAGCAATGTTCTTGATGTCTCCCGTCTTCGATACCACAAGAACATGATGCACTGCACTCCGACCCAATCTATGCGTCGGCAGCGCCGGGGAGCGTCTTTTGATCAATTTGAGCACCTCTCTCTGCCGTATCCATCCATACGTGTCAAATAGTGCACTTCGCAACTTGTTGCGCAGCGTAGCACTAATCATGACCAGCTGAGGCCTGCAAGCAGAAACAGCATGACCGTGCTCGTGTGACTCCCCCTGGACAGAACACGGGCGTGCGCGCATCGAGTGCTTTTCTCTGGACGCGGGGTAAAGTCCGTCCAGGACCCGGACGAGGTCCGGGATGTGCCTCCCAAGTTGCTCCCGAGGCACTTTTCCCCGCCCTTTCGACAGCTTGCTGCTGGGGACGCGCAAGAGTGCATCTGCCTCGTCCACGACAACCACAGAAGGCGTAGGTAGCCGAGACCCCGCAGGACGATGCTCAGTAAGCTCCAGCAGCGCATTAGGCGTGACAATGAGGATATGTGGAGGCCTATGTATCAGCTGATCCTTGTCAGACGATGCGGATTTGATCGCCTCTTGCATGCGAATGGGCAAGGCTTGCAGCGTCGACCTGTCTACGCGTCGAACAAGAACCTGTGCGAGTTTCGCCAACGGAGACGGTACGTCCCCGTCAGGCAGCGTCATGCGGTGCAGCCAATGCAGGTACTGATACGCGAGGTCCCGATGCGGCACGATCAACAAGCCAATGAGTGTGTCCTCGTTACTTGAGCTCGCGCCATCCGCCGGGAGTTTACTTAGCAGAGCCAACATGGCCGCAAAAGATCTGTGAATTAATCGTTGGCTTTTTCGAATGCGTCTAGTGGAAAGGGAAACATACTTGCCGGTTCCGGTGTCATCCTGCAGCAGGACGTCTCGACTCTGAGTCATAGCGCGCATGAGCTTTCTCTGCATTGCCGTTGGCTCTCGAACATTGGGGAACGCAACGCGCAGCGATGCGGCTACCGCAGGTCGAAGCCCGGCAGCCTCGAACAAGCCTTGGTCCAGCCCATGGGTTGTACCATCGCGTCCTGTCTGTTGGCTCAGGTAACGCGCAAGGGCCGCCTTCCTACACAGACGTCGTGCTGAGTGAAGCAATGAAGGAAAAGACATGCGAGTTCACGTGATCAATTGATAATTGAACTACACTATCTTGTCCAGTTTACAGGCAGGAGCGAGGATACAATCCCGAGCTGGGGCACAGCTGATTATGTTTATGCGTGAGGACGGAAGGCGGGTACGTGGAACAGCAGAATCATGGCCAATCTTTTGCGCTGGGGTGCAATAACGGTGGGCAGCACGTCATGCGGCACCGTCATTGCCATCCCCACCGCTTGCGTCTGCGCTGCTTGTCAAAGACGGCCGTTGCTTTGAGCATATTTCTTCCTCCTCCTCCGCTGCCTGCCCACCATCCATCCTCGCGAGTTCCTATTCCTCGTCATCCCCGATAGGGCGATATGCGCTCCTATTATCGCGGTACAGGATCCGACTAACCCAGCCTCTGTCTGCGGGATTACTCTTGGGCCTTCTGCCAGAATTGACCGACAACCGATCGGACTGGACGCCCGACATGAGGGAAGCACGTTCGGATTCATAGTCGAGTCTTTCCTCTGGAGAACAATCCAACCATCTTCTTGCTGAAGTTATGAGGCAAACTTACCTTCACCAAATACAGCATCCATCTCTTCCAATGGGACACCCATGGTTTCAGGATACACTGTAGCAGGTCAGTTACAGACATCTAGGGAAGGTGAAACTAGACCAACAGAAGTACACGAGGACGAAGCTGCATGCACAGTAAAATCCATGCATGGGGTATAATCTCCATGTAATAACGTCTTGCAGGTAAGGTGTTGTTTCTCCGACAACAAAGTTGAAGGCCCTGGAGTGCAACATGAGTCAACGTGCGACTGAATTATCAGAACTGCAATGACCAATTTGTTGCAGTGGAGATGGAAACACCTTTAGACCGGAAGGTCAAGGGCATGATCTAAAGAATCCCATTCAACATATCAATCTCTGTATCATCTGATAGACCCACCTCAGGTGGATATAGCCATGGGATCGGTCCCCAGCTTCAAAGAGATGAGCAGAAGTGCAGTTGCACAACGGAGACCACACCTGTAACCAAATGCAGCGTTGAAGATGATCACACAGACCACAACCGCTTGGGGCGTTTCCGGAATGTCGATGTACATCCACCACCCTGTGAGCCCCAAAGCAACGCCCATCTATTTAACTGTTAGATCTAGAACTAGTCCATGTTGACAGGGCATACGACGACGGCTCCTGAGAGAAGAATGAACCGACGGCCCCAACGGTCTACCAAGTACCAACTGAAAGCGAAATGTCAGCGAGAAAAGATGACCATACGATGACATACGGTGGAATAGTGCTCAGTATGTAAATGATGGCGTTGATGCCCGTCATGAGAATAGCATCACGGCCAAGCCATCCAGCCTCTATGGAATACGTCAGCCATGATTTGATACGTAACTTAATTACCTAACCTTCAAACACCGACGCTAGCCCGCGATATCAGTAGGGATTTGGCATGTCCAGTGTTTGAAAACTTACGCGCATAATAGGAGATTACTAGTAATGGACACTTTTGTTAGAGACGGGTAATGCAGGACGCGACAACGTACCATTGATCCCGTTCTTGCGGATCATAAAAATATCAGCCATGATATCAGACGGGAAATTGCGACGCACCAACTGAGCGAAGGCTTGAGATGACATGGCAAGCAAGACTCGGCGTTTATATTTTTTCCACATGGTCGAATACCCGCGGCCCTCGCCAAGCTCCCGCTGAAAAGCAGAATCAAATTGTGGTGTAAAAAAGCATAACCATTATAGCACTTACTTCGGAAACTACTTTCTCTTTGATTTCCTGAAACTCTGCCTGTGCAAGCCTGTCGCTGGGGTCCCCGCCATGTAGATCCACAATAACGCGCAATCCGGCCTCATCTTGATCGGTATCAATCAACCACCTTGGAAATTGCATCAGGACTCTCAAGTCATACACGCTATGTCTTCATACCGTGGGCTCTCTGGCATCACGAGGCTACCGAGTGCAAGGATGGCTCCGATGACGCATTGCATAAAGAGGGGTATCCGCCACGAAAGATGGGAGTCGAGGAAAGAGCAAAAATAGTCAGTCCACTACAAGTAAAGATGAGCTGAGTAGGGAGGCTTTGGAAACGTGACCTTACGACTGAAGTAGCATAACCAGCGATGTTGCCTGTAAACTCCATGCATGCAAGGGCGCCTCTCTGAACAGGAATTAGGCTGGGTTAAAACTGGGCGAGACCATAGACACACATGATTTGGAGGAGAAATTTCGCTCTGATATATCGGGACAATAGTGCTAAGAATTGTAGAAAATTGAGGTAAATGAGGATGGATGACACAGTTACTCACGATAACAGACCGACACCAAAGCCACTGATGACACGGCCGATAATCATGACATAGAACCCATTGGTGAATGTCTGAACAGCACCCCCGACAGTGAAGACGAGGGCACCGACGAAGAGCGTTCCTTTTCGTCCTATTGCATCGCCGACGCGGCCTGCAGCAATGGACGTGACTTGTACGGGTGAGAATGGGGAAGAGAAAAGAGGAGAATGAGTATACCCAAAGCACCAAGTTCCAAGACCGCGACCATTGTTCCGACTTCTAGAGGACCCGGCGTGTTGAAGAACTGTCTGAAGTAGGGTCCGGTGATGATGCCAGACATGACACTGGTTCGAACGGATGAGCATACGGGGAAAAGGGGGGAAGGAGTAGAAAGTAATCACCCCTGATCGTAACCGAACTAGAAAGACGAGGTGGTGAACGAGGCAAGGACAAGGGGCGGGGGCAACACGCACGAGAAATACGCCGAGACTGGCGAAAATGGAGATAGCATATAGCAGAGGCTGCCCGACGAGCCTGGAGCGGGAACGGGAAGGGGCAGGATCTGCCATGGCCTCATTTACTGGAGAAATGATGGAGGAAGGAAGACAAGATGGGTGGGGAAAGGCAAAGTGCGATTACGCGAACAAGTGGAGTCGCCCGAAACGACTCCGCCCCGTCCAAGTGGCAACGCCACAGTTGCGTTGCGACCTGCGCACTGGCATGCCCCGTTCAGAGCTCTCCATCGACACCGCGTCCTACGACGGCGACGAGGAAGAGTACATGCTCGCGCAGCAAGAGTGGCAGGAAAGCGTCGAGGAGCTCCAACAGCTCGCCCTCGTCCTTCTTCTCCCTTGGCTGGGCAAATTCCTCGGTCGCAAGACCAGCCACTGGCGTGCGTCCGTCTCTTCCTCCCTGGTGCTGCACTCATTCGCATCAGTGTACGCCCGCTACCTCCGACTCGGTCTCGGGACAGCGTTCTTTTTCGGCAACATACCCCTCGGATTGCCTCTGCTTTCGCGATGAGCGCTGCACATCTCAGAAATACGGTCGAGGTTCTACCCTCATCTTCCACCCCTTGCGTTTTCTGACTCTCCAAACCAAGTTCGCCAGTCCCCCATATACAGCCTTCCCCCGGGTCATATCCTCCACCACCGCGTCTGCCTTTGTCCATGCCTCTCTCGCTATAAGTCCACGTAGCAGGACATACCATGTATCTGGACCAATCGAGATTCTCCTCTCAACCATCTTCCTGTAATATTCAAGTGCTTGCTCTGTTCCCTCCGATGCTGGGTTCTCCAGGCATGCTTTGATTAGCACATGGTAGCCAGCCCGGTTGAGTTGCATATTTCGCTTCTTCATCCTCTCCAATATGTGGTGCTTGCACTGCTTCGCCAAAGCTAGGTCACACCAGTCATGGCGGTGCAAACTCGTCAAGATACCTGTGTATGTCACTTCGTTTGGCTGCACTTCTGAGTTCTCCATTTTTCGGAGAAGTTTCATTGCCGCCTGCAGACCTTGTTCCGTGCCCTCCTCCATCTGATGGTTAATGATCGACGTGAAGAAGGCTACGTTGGGCTTAATCCCCTGCTTCCGCATCAGACCGAGGATAGCGTCTGTTGCGTCTGTGCGGCCAACTCTGAGCAGCGCAGAGAGTACTGTCGAAAAGGTGTAGACATCGCCAGCCAGGTCAACTTCTCGCATCCAATCTAGAATACAAGAGATGTTGCGGAACTCGCCTCTTCGGCCGTGGTAGTTGAGTAGACTGTTGAACGACACCACATCAGGTCTGGGCCCTTCCTCCCGCAACCTCTGGAATAGTGCATGGGCGTCTTTTTCCCGCCGATTCTTCAACAACCCATGAAGCGCAGTGTTGTAGAGCGTCAAGGCGTCCTGCTCGTCTGGTGACGACCTACTCATATACTCCGTCTGAAAAAGAGTAAAATACTCCATTGCATCTTCTGGCCTCCCCGCCGTGAAGAGCACCGATATCACGGCGCGGAACGTCGACGTAGTTGGTTCTACACCCATGGCTAGCATTGTGCGCCACGCCTTCTCCGCATCATCAGCTTCCCCAGCCCGCTCATACCCAACAAGGAGGGCAGTCCAAGTAATCACTGTTGGTTGAACTCGAAAGCGCACCATGTCATCCCAAAGGGTCTCGGCCAGGTCCCTACAACCGCACTGGAGTAAAGCAGTCAAGATCGCTGCCCAGTTGATTTCGTTCAGGGCTACGGGTGTCTGGGAAGAAACGCTGGCCGGACTTGGTGCGATATACGGTTCGGGGCCGCAGATAGCGTCGATGATGGACTGATAGAACTTCTTCAGACCCTGAGCATCACGAGTGGCAGCGAATAAGGAGGTGCGAGCCGTGATGAAGCGAGGTTCGGAGACGTATCTTGCTATACGCAGCCTACGCACATATCCCTCTACCTTGTTGGCTAACGACGATTTGCCGGGGAAGGCTGAGAGGAACTCGGTTACGAGGCGCGCGGGAATAGGGGCGGGAGATCGCAGGTATGCGTGCAGCGCACTATGGAAGGAACCCTCAATCGCGTGAGCGACGACAACAGCGAGAAGGATAGAGGGGGGACACAAGCAAAGGGAGTGGATGGAAGCTGACGAGTCCATTACCAGCTCATCATCATGATCGTCTTCCAAAGCGACGCTATCTGGGGAGAGAGGCTTCTCTTCAATGGCCTGTAGAAATCGTGCATACAAATCCAGCGTAACTGTGCAATCGCCGCTTCGCAAATGGGCAGTCATGTATGCAACCAACGCTTGGGGAGCTCCCTTGGTTGCAGCGTAAAATGCAATTTCCTCTATAATATTGCGGTCATGATGATCCCAAGCCTCGGTTGTTTGCGGACAGAGCGTTCCCAACAGCTCTGAGTACCTGCGTAACTGGGGTCCAAACAGTGGTAGGAGACCCTTGTCCCGTAAGCGTGCCCAATGCTTCCAGACGCGCTGTGCGTCGCGCGCTGAGAGAGCGTGTCGAAGTTCTACGAGACACTGATTGAAGAACAAGACGTCGGTGTCTGCAATGTCTTGAGTGGGGCGAGACAGCGCGCCTTGTGGTTGCTTCGCGTTCCCGGCAAGCAGGCGTTCCGGTGGTGTGGAAAGAGACGGCCTGCCCACGTCATGCAGGGGAGCGAGTGCGCTCGCAGGTCGAAATCCATGTGCACGAGGGGCAAGGAAGTCGAACAGATGGACGTTGCGGGCTGACCTGCGGAGCATCGACGCGGTGGCTGCTCGAGCTGAGCTGCGGGTTGTGTTGCAGAGCAGAGTGTTTGCGCGTGTTGTCCTACAGCGAGCTTGCCTGCGCCGTCACGATCATGGGCCACGGAAACTCGAACAAGTTGTACATCACACACGCTGAGCACGCCGGCGACCTCGGTCAGCACTCTGCTTCGTCGTCGGGCTACAAGGCGTGCGTGTGCCATCCGTCTCTCCCACTCCCGCGCCTCTCAACCATCCACCCGACAGAAAACAACAGGTCCCGCATCCCAGAGCACAGACACCGTTTGACTGCTGTGCTCTTTCTTTTCAGCCGTTTGAGCACCCAGTCTGCGCACGCAACAAGGACGGAACTGGCTTCGTCTTTGACCTCGTGAACATCATCCCCTGGCTCAAGCAAGTTTCCTTTCCGTCGTGAGTTGGTGTCTCGTCTTACGTCTTCTCTTCCAAGGCAACATAACAACACGAATCCGATCACCAAGGAACCTCTCTTCCCAGATGACCTCATCAAGCTCAACTACTCACGGAAGCCGTCCGGAGATATCCACGATCCCATATCGTTCAAACCATTTAGCGAGCACTCCCATATCGTCGCGATTGCAACCACCGGCAACGTATTTCTTGCCGAGAGCATCAGGGGCGGTACGGATCTTTTGGAGGACACAAGGTTTAAGAGGTACGCATGCAAGTCCGCATCCCTTGCAAATTCTGAACCGAAGACCCTAGTGACGACGTGATCACCCTCCAAAACACACATGGACTCCCTCCAGAATCTCCGCTTTCTGGGGCCGCCACTGTGGCCGTGTCGGCAAAGAATGAGGAAAAGGCAAAAACTCTTACTCCAAAGGTTGTTTCTGAAGTCAAGAAGACCGTCCCATGTTAGCATCTATCCTTTCTCTTCTTCGCAATTTCAGACCATTTCGCAGGGAATATCTCTCCATACTCTACTGGAGCCCCTGGTGCATCGCTGACATCAACCTCGGTGGACCCCCAGACTCAATCTTCCAAGCTTCTTTGGGATGAGGAGGAGCTCATGTTCGAAGATATATCAAACCCTCCAAAGGGTAAAGGTAAAGAAAAGGACGTAGGCAAGCGTCGAGCTTATGTTCGAGTCATCACTAGCCTTGGTGGATCCCTAAACTTGGAATTATACTGTGAAAAGGTTTGAAAGAATTGTGCGCGTATGTGCTACCCTCACTCGTCATTAGGCCCCAAAAACTTGTTACAACTTTCTCATGCTCGCTCGGGCTGGCAAGTACGACAATTGCCTTTTCCACCGGTTAATTCCCGGATTTATGGTGAAATATCTCACTTCACCGTGGTGTTCATCAGCTGACCTGTTCAGGTTCAAACTGGGGATCCAACCGGGACGGGTGCGGGGGGACAGTCATACTGGGGTACACCTTTTCGCGACGAGTATGATTTGAAGGGAGCCGCCAGACACGACAGTCGGGGTATCGTTGCGATGGCGAACAAGGGGGCTGGGACGAATGGGTACGTATACATTGCATAGGGGATGATCGCAGATATTCACACTCGAAGCAAGGTCCCAGTGGTACATCACGTTCAGAGCAACTCCTCAACTTGACAATAAACACACTGTTTTCGGAAAATTAGTTGGAGGCGAAGAGGTTTTAAATACCTTGGAAAAGCTCCCTCGGAAAGAGGGAGCCGAGCGACCTACAAAGCCAGTGCGCATAACGGAAGTTGTTATGTACGTTCAAACCATTCCATCCCTTTCTCTCTAGTAACCGTGACCCAGCCATCAAGACCCGTTTGAGACCTATAAAACGCGTCTCGCCAAGAAACTTACACGACAAGCAGAGGCAAATAACGGGGGGCCCAAGACTTGCCAAAAGACACCAGGCGACAATATCAACTGGTTTGGAGTAAAGGTTGGCGCAAGCGAAGAATCCTCAGGTGGTACCTCCGGCATTACCGTTGGCAAATATCTCGCCAGTAAGAGACCGCTCGAGCTGGAAGGGGTGAACAAGGACCCTCGGGCAGAGGAATCTAAGAAGAAGAAGCGGGTGGGTTTCGGTGATTTTGAGGGGTGGTGATGCAGGTCAAAGGGCCGCATCTGGCACCCTCAAGCCTACTGCTTGTTCTACAGTAATAGGATGGTTTTATGGTGATCGCGGCCAAAGGGAATAGCATGTATGACGCGGTCAACTGGGTATCGCCAATCTCTCGGCGGCATCTGAAGTCTGCACCAATGAGCCATGCTCTGCAGCGAAGTACTAAGCAAACAGTATGGCGTGAAAGACATGCAAAGGTCACCCTCTGCTCCATGGACAATAGGTTGTTCCCTTGGCACCG
>JBBPTT010000339.1:0-28420 GCA_038094175.1 Boletellus aff. lepidospora
CCTCGTCCTCCCTCGCCGGCTCCCCCGGCAGCACCGGCTTCTCCGCCCCCCACTCCCCCCCCCCCCCCTCCGGTACGTCGTGACGCTCGACCCGCCCGCTCGCTCACCGTCCCCCAGCGTCCGGCTCCCCACAACACTCCTGGATCCACGGCGTGCCCTCCCCCTCCCCCTCGCCCTTTAGCGACGCATTCCACATCGAGCAACAGCCTCCGCTCGACGTCGCCCTCATGCTGCACGTCCATCCTGCCCTTATCCCCTTCTGTGCTCATGTATGTTCACAGGGTCGACATCTTCGCTTCGCATCGCCATCAGCCCCTCTTGGGTCTCCACATGGGCCGATTACGAGATTCCGTCGCAGCCCCCGCGCCCGAACAGCATCACCCTTGCCTCACAAACGCCATCTTCCTCTGGGCGTGCTACGTCTCCCGTCCCGCCCCCCTCAGCGCCCACGAGTCCCACTACCTCGGCCGTGCCCTCGACGCCCTCGGCGACGCCCTCCAGTACAACAACCGCGTCCTCGACGTCATCCAGGCCTCCTCGCTCCTCTCCCTCTACTTTCTCTCCAACGGCCGTCCCCTCGAGGGCAGCTACCATGCCGCCGCCGCCGCCTCCCTCACCATGCAGTCCGGCCTCCACAGCACCATCATGAACCACGCCCCGTTCGAATCCACCGGCGTCATGTCCCCCATGAAGCTCGACCCCGCCAAGGACGCCGTCGAGCAGGGCGAGCGCATCCTCACCTTCTGGCAAGTCTTTGTCCTCGATCGCTGCTGGTCCGTCGTCCTCCAGAAACCCGTCACCATCCCCGACGGTCCCGACGGCTCTCTCTCCATCGTCATGCCCTGGCCACAGTGCATGGAAGAATACGAATCCGCAAGTCCTCTTTCGATCGTCCCCTCGCCGCCCCTTGCTGACCATCCCCCCCGCATATAACAGGGTCAGATAGACGATTTTCACTCCTTTTCCACCACCCGGACCTTCTTTGACGGCCACTTCTCTAACCTCGGCAGCGGCTTCTCGCCACTCGCCCTCCGAGTAAAGGCATCCGCGCTCTTCCATCACGCGCACCAGCTGGCATCCAGCTGGGACCAGCGTAGGCGGCTTGTGTCTGCAGGCTACCTGCACTCCTCTGACGATTACACAGCCTTGTCCCTCTCGAGCGCCTTCATGGACGACTTTCAAACATGTGAACACACGATCGCACGTTTTCTCTCCACCCTTGTCCCCGTTCACCAGCTGGACGCCGCCATGCCGGACGATAAGCACGCATACATCGCCATTCACACCCTCGCTCAAGCCGCGATCATCCACCTCTATTATCCGTTTGGACAGGAGGATCCCGTCGCGTACGACAAGTGTCTCCGCGCCGCGCGCTGTTGTGTGTCCATCACCAAACACGTGGCCGAGGCAGAGTACGATTTCCTCGACCCGATCCTGGGCGTACGTTGATCCTTGTTTGGCGTCCTGATGCGTGTTTGACCTCGTTCCTAGCCCTGCTGGACGACCGCCATGGATGCGTTGATCCGCGAACTAAACTTGGTCGAAACGTCTTGGCCGATCGTCAGTAGCGCCGATGTTCGCAATGAAATCAGCGCGCTCCTCTACGCCATGAACCGCCTTGGATCACGCTTCCCGTTGCTCGGGTACGCCGTCGCCAAGGTACAGAAAAGACTATCCGGACTATAGTTTGCGCAGCAAGTCCATCGCCCTCGCCCAGACGGCAGCACTCTCTCCCGAACACGGACGGAACGGACGACTCTCGAGCAGCTTGGCGAGACCACGTGGACTATTTTTGAGCATTTTCGGACCTTTTGTGCACTTTTTTTGCTAGATGACCTGGGACGTTTTCACCGTCTTGCAGGCCGGACAACGATGCCCCTGCCACGTTCGTTATGACCCACCACGTACACTCATCGGACGCTCTCCCAGCTCAGACATTACTTGGACATGACGGACATGTGTGCTGTCGATCTGATAATTGATACGCTAGTCTACCTTGCCCTTTTTTTTTCTTTTTTTATTTCGTGTCATATCTCATCTCGTAGTCCGGGACGTTCCAGATCCTGTCGTTTGGACTCTTCTCCTGGTACACTACTGACCGCCCTACAGCTTGCAGCGTAATGCAGAAACGAACAAACAAAACGGACTCGATGTATGTACTTTTGGACGGTCACATAATGCGCATGTCCTTGGCTCGTTTTGGGCGTGCTCGTGTCCTTGGCTCGTTGCACAGGCGCCGCGTGAGACGTAACTGGAGAGGTCTGCCATGCCAGCCAGCCGCCCGCTCTCACAAAGTTCCTCTCCTCCCCCGACCGAGCACACAGCGGGACATGTCCCCTTTAGACGCCAGCGCCGAGCGCCATGGCATCTCCTCCCTCGCATCGTCCGTGTACGGCGATGCGCCTGCCCACGGCACGCCATCCTCGTTTGCTTCCTCTGCCAACACCCCGAACCGCGCTCCTAGTGGCACTACAGGCGATTCCAGCGAGCCGAGCACACCACGCGATCGTGGAACGCCGTCGCAGGCAAGTCTGCCCGCCCAGGTCCGTGCTAGTGCCCGTCCTCTGCTCGCACAGCGCAGTCTCTCCTACGGCATCCAACACCACCGCCGCCCCGCGTCCGCCACGGCTACAAATAGCGGATCGCGCGCACCTCCCCGGTTCCCTACCGCCCCGTCGTCCTCGTCCGGCGTACACCCACACGAGTGGTCGCTCTTTGGACAGCTGATGGAAAACGAGGGACAGCTTGTTCAGCCTCGGTTGGCGGGCGGGCCGTCTCCCTCCGGCGGACCGAGGCGGGCATCGTCAGTGCAGCCTACCCGCCGCTCGCCGGTGTCGGCGTCGTCCGTCGTGCAGTCCCCCGTCGAGGAGATGTCGAGCGACGTGTTTGCAACAGCACGGTGGCCGCCGCCCTCGCACGCGCGCGCGCGGAGCACGCTCGAGACGAACGCCGAGGAAGACGCGATGAGCGACAGCAGCGAGGACAGCTCGGTCCGAGACGCGGTGGAGGAGGCGGCGACCGCCCGGACGACGGCGACAACGCCGACGGTGATGGCGCGCATCGGGCGCTGGATCAGCGCCCCATCGCGGGCGGTGCAGACGATGCCGCTGCTGTGGAAGAACATGCTCAAGTGCTCCGTGGCCTACTTTATCGGGTCGCTCTTCACGTTTCATCCCGGGCTGTCGCGGCTGTTTGGGGACTTGACGTCGTACGGGTCGGACGGTGCCGGGCCGTACCCCTCGGCGCACTTGATCGCGACCATGCAAGTCGTTGGTTTTTTTTTTCGTGTGGTGATGCTGACATGGTGATAGTGCCGTGTATTACAATCCAGCCAAGACGATCGGCGGCATGTTCGAGGCCGACTCGTTCTGCATGGTGTCGTGGCTGTATTCTGCACTCATGAGCCTCAGTGGCCTCTCTCTCTTTTGGTGGCTGGACGTCAAGCCGGGGCTGCAACTCGTGGCCGACGTGGTGCTCGTGATCTGGATCGGACTGACGATATGGGGCCTGACGTGGATGAAGGTGTGGATGGCCAAGCCGACGTTCAATTCAGGTTTGTTTCCTTGCGCTTTCCGAGGAACGAAACGGGCTCATGGGCCGTTTTTCTCGCAGCGTGCTCCATGGCGGCGACCGTCTTGTTCATCGTGTAAGCACCTCCCCCCCCTCGCTTTCGGGACGACGTGGGCTGATCGCCGTGCGTGCGCGCGTGCTAGGGTGGTACGGGAGGGCAACTGGGAAACGTTGCTCGCGGTCACGTCCATCGTGCTCGTCGGCACCGTCATCTCGAACCTCGTCTGCTTCGCGCTCTGGCCGCAGAGCGCGACGTACAACCTCCAGGCCAACATGACCAAGACGCTCGACTCGTTCTCGACGCTGTTTGGGATGATCACCAACACGTTCTTGCTCGAGGAGCCGATCCGAAAGCCGAGTCACGACAAGATGCAGCGCGCGGTCGAGAACCACCAGTCGTCGTTTACGAGCCTCAAGAAGAGCCTGGCGGAGGCGCGGTCCGAGTGGTTTGGGATCCTGGGCGAGCGCGAGCGGGTGTTGTCCAAGCAGGCGTACGGGGACGCGGTGGACAGTCTGACGCGGCTCGCACAGCATCTCAACGGTCTCCGGAGCGGGACCCGGTTGCAGTACGAGCTCTCCAAGGCGCAGAGGGACGGCAAGCTCGTGGTGCGACGGGCCGCCTCCGCCGCCGCTGCAGGTGCTTTGGCCGAGGATCAGACCGAGCCCTCGTCGCCGACGGAGGCGAGGACGAGGAGCAAGACGATGTATTCGGTCACCTCACAACACCCGGACGACCTCGAGGAGGCGCTGTTGTGCGCGGCGGCAGACATGTTTGGCGATTTGATGGATGACGTGGGTCCGCCTTTGAAGGCACTTTCGGTCAGTGATCGTCTCCGTGCGGGCCACCCCGCGCTGGGCGGCGTGATGAAATAAAGTTGACGCTTCGAGGGCAGAACACGTGCTTGTCTTGTCTGAAGCGGTTACGAGAGGCGTTCGTGAACAGCCAGCACTCGGAACAGTACCGGATGATGCAGCCGCAGGATTTTCGCCAGGTCATCGACGGCCTCG
Organism: Boletellus aff. lepidospora; assembly: GCA_038094175.1. Lineage (NCBI taxonomy): Eukaryota > Fungi > Basidiomycota > Agaricomycetes > Boletales > Boletaceae > Boletellus > Boletellus aff. lepidospora. The sequence continues at coordinate 4,579 of JBBPTT010000339.1, forward strand.
AGCGGGCGCTGTTCACGTTTGAGAGCACGTCCAACCACGCCGTCTTGCGGCTGTACAGGCGGGCCAACTTTGCCTCGACCGCCGACCAGGGCAGGTCGGGGCGATCATCGTCCGCCGAAGGTGATGCGCTATTGGCGGAGAGCGAGCATGAACACATTTTCCTCGTTTATTTGTGCGTGTCCACGCTGGCATCTCTCTCTCTCTGATGGCCGCTGATACGGATCGTCTGCCGGCCGGTTCGTGCACCCTTGGCAGCTTTATTTTTACACTGCAGGAATTTGCCGGGGAGCTGATGTCGCTGACGGATGCGATGCGCAGGATATACGCAGTAGAGCTGGCCCGGTTCTCGAGGCAGAACTGGTTCAGACGGTACTTCATCAACGGGCCCCGATCGTTCCTTGTCTACATCAGGACGTTCTCACGGCGAAGACAGACGGAAAAGACGAGACGGGCCGGTCTGCGCCGCATCTGTGCGTGTGGCCCGCTCGCACGTTCTGATCGAAACTCACGCGTCCGTCGACGGATTCAGCGACGTATTTTAATGCGGACGAACGCCACCCCAAGGTGTCGTTTCCCAAGGTACGGCCGCACGCGCCGAACACGCTGCAGACGCCCGATCGCTCGAACTTGACCGTCGTCGAGCGATGTCTCCGATCACTCTGGGACCTTGGAGATCATCTCAAGGATCGCAATATCAATTATGCGTTCAAGGTCGGCATGTCCACCGCCCTGTTGGCCGCGCCCGCGTTCTTCGACGTCACCCGTCCGTTGTTCACGGAGTACAGGGGGGAATGGGCGCTCATATCGGTGAGTTGTCGTCGACGCTGCGGGGGTTGAGGTTTGCCGGACTGACGCGTCGTTTGCAAACAGTGCTTCGTGGTCATGTCGCCCACGATCGGAGCGGTCAGTCGTTTTTGAACGAACGAAACCATGGCGCACGATGACCCACTCTTTTTTTTTTTTTTTTCCAAGACCAACTTTCTCGCCGTTCATCGCGCGCTAGGCACATTGTACGGTGACATTTCCTCTCCTTGCGTCCCACGGGAACTTCTGGGCTTGTGGCTGACCAAGCGTACGCCCACACGTAGGTTTGGCGCGGTGGTCGCGGCCGGGATCTATAGTCTGTTCCCAGAAAACGGCATCGTGCTGTCGATATTCGGCTTCTTTTTCTCGTTGCCGTGTTTCTATTACATCGTGGCCAAGCCCGAGTACGCTACGACGGGCCGCTTCGTGCTCCTGACGTACAACCTGACCTGTCTCTATGCGTACGTCGTCCTTTTTTCCTGCAAGGCGCTGTTCTTGGCTGATGTGATGGGTGGGTGGGGGGACAGGTTCAACATCCGGGAGGAAAACGTGCCGGTGATAGACATTGCCTATCATCGATCGGCGTCCGTGACCGTCGGGGTGATATGGGCGTTGATCGCGTCGCGATTGTGGTGGCCGTCGGAAGCGCGACGCGAGCTGAGCAAGGCTCTCGGAGAGTGCGTGCGGGCCGGCAGGGCAGCTTGTGTGACTAAGACCTGGGGGTTTCCAACAGGTTTTGTTCGAACATGGGGTGGTTGTACACGCGCCTGGTCGTCTCCAACTCGGGCTTGGTCGATTACGACGACGTCGATGGGGACGGGGGGGACGGGGCGCAGAACGGCACACAGGCGGTCGTGGCGGCGCCAGACGAGAACACGCCGCTGTTGTCCAAGTCTGCGTGTGCACAGCTGAGCAGCTCGATCGAAGAGTTTATGGCCATGTGCGTGTGTGTGTTTGCCCGACGGTGTGCACGGGTCGCTGACTTTTTTTTTTTCACAAAGGGAGCTGCATCTGCAAATCAAGCTGATCGAACTGCAGGGCTTGTTGGCGCAGACGCAGCACGAGCCGCGTCTCAAGGGCCCGTTTCCGATCGTGTTGTACCGGTCGATATTGACCCGTCTGCAAACGATACTGGACAAGCTGCACAGCATGCGGTGCGTCACGACCCGGGAGGAATGGTTCACGGTCAGTGTGATGCGCTGAGCGATCGTTGTGACGGTCGGTCCTGACGGAGGCGCCCTCGTGTCTGTCTTTTTAGAGCGTCCGACGAGACTTTATTCTCCCTGTCAACAAGGAGCGACGGGAGATGGTGGGCAACATCATTCTCTACTTTTCGACGTTGGCGGCCGCGTTTCGGCTCAAGGCGCCGTTGCCGCCGTATCTGCCGCCCGCTGAAAAGGCCCGGGAACGACTGGTAAGTAGCCGCTGCGGGGTAATGACGACGACGGTGATGTGCTGATCGCGATGCTACAGGTGGACGCGATCCGAAAGTTGGACGTGGTCAAGAACAGGGACGTGCACGCGTCGCGACATTTGCTGTTCTTCGCCTACGCGCTCACGATGAAGGGGGTGACGCAGGAGCTGGAGCATCTCGGGCGGACGCTCCAAGACGCCTTTGGGGTGATCGGGCAGAGCGCGGACGAGTTTGACGAGCTGTTTGTGGAGGGCGAGGTCAGGAGGGCCGAGGGGGGGACGTTGTGGGGGGCGTGATGGTGGGACGTCGTGGGTGGACGCCGTGTTCGGCCAAGTGCCAGATGCCCGTGCGCGCATCGTGTCGTGTCGACATGTCGCTTTTGGGGTTGGCCAGGTCGGTCGTGAGTGTAGCATAGTACTAGTACGGTGCATGTGTGGGTCGATTTTTGGTTAGTTTCCGACTGAGACCCTCGTGTGAAGCAAGCAGTCGAGGTGTGTGCTGGTCCACGCCGACGGTCCTCGTGGTCGCTAGCAGTGTAACGTGGGTCCTAGTCTTTTCTTTTTTTGCATGTTCGGGGCCTGGCAAGAGGCTGCAATCCGGAATAGCGTGTGGCATCCGTGATGCTGCAAGTTTAAAGTTTTCACAGACCAGGACACGCTCTCGTCGGCATCTGCCAAGCGTTTGCGCCGTGCTTGGCCGCTTGAAAGCGGAGCGAGTTGGCGGCCGTCTGGATGTGGGGATACGTCGGCCTCGGGTTGCCCTGGACAAGGTTTGTCTCATGGGTAGGCTGCCCATCTGTTGCATTTCTGATTTTATCATTGTCGGCTCGCTACAGATGAGTCGCGACCGCGCAGCTCGGGCCAGAGGCTGAAAAAGGGAGTCGGCTTGTGGGGACGGGCCCCACACGCCCCAATCCCCGGGCCTTTTTCGAGTCGGCTGGGGGGGCCAAAGTGGGTCGGATTACGCCTGCCAGCGTCCTTCCCGAAGCACGCTCCAAGGTTGCGCCCGGGGACTCTATTGGCGGAGTCGGAGCGACGGGCTTATCATAATAGCTGCGAAACGGCGTTGGCGGCGTGCCAGCGTGCACGAGGGGACGCCAGGTCGCCACGCGCCGCTGCATCGAAACGTACAAGTGGCTCCTCCATCCTCCCCCGGCGCAGACTCGAGGTCTCTTCTCTCTCTCCCTCTCTCTCTCTTTTCGATTTCGTCGTCGGGCTTCTTTTTTTTTGTCCTTGGCTTCCCCAGTTTTTTCGCTTCCATCGCTTCACACGTCGAGTCTGGGTTGCTGTGCCCCCCCCCCCTTTCCACGTCTTTTTTCTTTTGCTCACTGTCACCTGCACGCGTCGAGTGTGTCCGCAGGCATGTCGACGCCACAGGACGCACCGGCGACCCAGTCCGTCCCAACCCCTGACACCTCCGAGCAACCACAGGCACCCGCCCCAAGCAGCCGCAGAACGGCCGAAGTCGCCGTCGAGATCACAGGTTCGTCCTCCCGTCGCTCGTTTCTAAAAAAATAATTAAAAAAAACAGACATCAAAGCGAGCGGCCTCCCACCCAAGGTGGGCTTTTTCAGCGGGCTCTTTTACGTGCGCGTCAAGGGTGGAAAGGTCCCGCAGCGGACGAGGACGGCGAGGTATATCCGGGGGGACGATTTCGTCGCGAGCTGGGACGACACCGTCAAGCTGTACGTCCACTCTTTTTCCCCGTCCCCCGAGATGCGCACACACAAAAAGACACCCCAGTCGGATGTTCATGTCGTTTTCGCAGGTCTGGCCTCGAGTCGTCCAAGGTCGAGATTGAAGTATTCGCGAGGCGCTTCTTCTTTAGTTACAAGCTCATCAAGAAGACGGAGAGCAAGGAGAGCCTGGCTGACCTGCGCGAACACGCCGGTTCCCGTGCGTTTCGTTCCTCTCTCTCTCTCTTTTTCACCTTTGCACTCATCACGTTGGTGCCCGGCAACGACAGCGATCGAGCTCGAGCTTCTAGAAGAGGGTCAGGCGGCAGGCAAGCTCGTGTTCAAAATCAGCAAGAGCGTCACCGGAGGCGGTCCTGCTAACCACGTTCCACCCGCGCCGGCCGATGCTCCGAATGCGACTACGGACGCGAGCGCAGTATCGCCTGCATCGGTCCCGGACAGCCTAGAGTAGGCTCTGCGTGACGCGTGCGTTGGGGAAGAAAAACTTGATAACACTGCAAAGAGAGATGCCGTATATGTCATTTAATCGTCCATGGCCTGCGTCCTTTGTGCGCTGTGCACTGCGCTCGCGTGTGCGTGCGCGTATGTTCTCGGGGGCGGAATGGTGTTTGCCTGCTCGATCGACTTGATTCGGTAGCTGGGCGTTACAGATCAGTACTGCCCCAGTGGGCTGGCTTGATCGCTCGAACGCCTGTGACAGCTCATCTTTCTGTCTTGCTTTTTGTTTCGGTATACGTCAGTGATGGACTTTTCTTCCCTCTACACTTGTGTTTTCACGCTCGGATATACTATACCACACGTTGTACATACCCTCCCATCGGCCCCGATGTCTACCTCTTTTTTTTTTTTTTTGAACGGCTAGTAAATGTGTCTCCGACTTCCCCCAGATCGTCCCGTGAACAAAAGGGGTCTATACACACCCGGACTGGGAAGAATACACTACCAAAAGGTTCGGGTTCCCAATCTTGTTGCTTTGCATCGCTGGAGTCATCAGGAATCCATCGATGCACAAGTGGTCACCAAACCCATCTCGAACCGCCGGCTCAGACCACGATCGATGATGCCATCCCTGGACCCTGAGTCGCAAAAAAAAAGAGGTGCACACGGACTTGGGTCGTCCATCCCCGTGCCTTGGTCTAATACGCGGCAAAAAGGCAATCCATGTCGAGAGGCGCGTTGAAGAGGCGGTTCACTCTCGATGTACAGAACGCGTGTTCTAGATGACCCGACGGGGAAAGGCGACGGCGAGCGAGCACCCACGATATCGTCTCTCGAGCTTTACGCGCCAAATTTCAAAGGCACATCGTAAACAATGCCCTTTTGAAATATTAGTATTTGGGATGGCGAGACGCGTGGCGTCGAACTGACGCTATGAACAGGGGGGGCATATGCAAGGTGGTGTTTCGGAGAGTTGGGTTGCAACGTGTCCATTAGGAACAAAAAAAAGTCTGTGAGCAGAGGTGTAAACCGAATGAAGAGCACCCCCAGGTCTTGCTGAAAACTTCAAGGTGGCAATAGAGATCAGTGTGGCGTGAATCACGTGGTAGTCCGATGCTAGTCTTCGGGGCGTCACATGTCACATGCCGCGATCCTGCGGGCAACCAAACCGTCGATAGACACCCCATAGACGGGCTGGTCACCAGACTAGCCTGAGTCCAGCGCCGCAGGAATCAGAAACAATGGTGTCAATTCAACATGCTTGCGGCCAAACCACATCATGGCAAGTTGGTAATCAAGCTCGCCAAGTCGATGTTCTTTTTCCTGACGTAGCCCGACCAACCACATTTTCACAGCAGGCAGGGTTTATGCTCGTTCGTGACGGACCACCTCTGGCACCCAAATGGAGGAAGTCTACGGTTAGACCATCGCCGCCATAACCGTTCCGCCAAAAGACTATGATACCCAGTGAGTACCACTCAGTATCCCGGACGGTATATATGCTGATTATCCAAAACCAGGTAACCCAGAACAACATGCTTACAACGAATGACAGGATCAGGTTTCGCGAACAAGAACGATACATCGCCACGTAACAGTCTTCAACCAAGTTACCCAGAAAATGGACCTGCCGCCTATCGTAGCTCATCCGGTTTACAGTTCCATTTGACGGCTTGTTGAGATTCATAATCTCTCTTCTCTTTTTGCAATACACTCACAGTACATTACTTAAAGATGTGTGTGAGTGGCAGTTCTCCGCTGACGGTACCGTCGGTGTGGTATGACATGTCTCTCAAACAACATGGTCAGTTAGCTGCACCAATTTCAAGCACAAACCCTTTGTTGGAATCAGCCATATCCTGGTAAATGTCCTCGAAACACTACTGATCTTTCGTTGTGGAATGGTTATTAGGCCCGGTGCTACTAGAGTCGTTTCCTCCGCTGCCGTTACTTCCATTTCCCCCATTGCCATTACTTCCGTTTCCCCCACTTCCGTTTCCCCCATTGCCATTACTTCCATTTCCCCCACTGCCATTACTTCCGTTTCCCCCACTGCCATTACTGCCATTCCCCCCACTGCCATTACCGCCATTCCCCCCACTGCCGTTACCACCATTCCCCCCACTGCCATTACCTCCATTTCCATCACTGCTGTTACTTCCATCTCCCCCGCTGCCACTCCTGCGTTTTCCCCTAGCGCCACCACCGCGCCTATACCGGATGATTTGGCCTTTACCAAAAGCCATGGGGGCCAAGCCTGTCATCCCAACAGTGCATGGTCGAGCTTGGACTGAGCGTACGATCAAGAATAACGAGAGCATGACAAAGAGAGGGGTCATTTTCAGCTGTGTGATCAGGTAAGAATGGCTTTTGGTGACGTCGGTGGGTATATTGGCGTGCTGCCTACCATGGCTGCCCACATTTATACCTGCCCGAGGGGGACAGGGCACATGGTGCTTGCATGACAAATTGACAGAACTTTCCGATCACCATTTTGTAAATGCTACTATGGGGTCCAGCAGCTTCGGCACTCCCAGCAGCTTCAGCAGTCACATCAAATCACATAAAAGTCACACTTGGTCATGATATTCCGGAATCAGGCTTAGCTCGGCATACAGTGACCTCGTCACTGCAGGCATATGACAGAATATCTACTAAGTAAAGTACCCATAAGATGTGTTGTGAGTATCGCGTGACGAAAAAAAGGGATGAGAAACGAACAACGTACATTTCGATTGTTGGCGGCTGCAGAGACCGAATCGTAGCGGCCATTTGTAACTTATTGTAAGGCCTTCTAATGCCTCCCGTATTCGTGACTCATAAGTCGGCTCTGAGTTGCACGATGCCTCCCTGACTGCCGGCTGCCTCTACCAGCCCCTGCGAAGGTAAAGCAACCCCTGGGCCATGCCTTTCTCTGGTGGGCGCTGAGGTGCCAAGTCGGCAGGCTATCGGCAACTCGACTTTCCTTCGAACTCCGCCTCGGATTGCTCATAGGCGACACCTGAGTGACAATCTAGCGTGACAACCAGTGATTTGCTATCTTACTTATTTCTCCTTTGATTTCACTCATTCAAGCTTCCAGGCACTCGGAATATAGTATAGATGGTACATAGTTGATTGAAAATGAAACAGTTATGTGTAATGTGTGTTTTTGAGAGACTGCCGAAGTTGTTGGACCCCATAGTATCTGTCTGTCAATCGGGTGCGGCGGTTGCGAGCTCTCGCGTTGGTTCGTGGCACGTCGTGACTTTGCCGAACTTGCCGGTGCGTCCCACGTGGCTTTTCATGTCCGCTCACAGCTGCTCTGGAAGCGGAGAAACTGTGTGTGAACCACTTGCCTGAAGAAATGCGACGCACTTGGCCTGCCTGGCCTGCGCCACGTCTTTTGGCATGGCCCGGCTGCCCCACCCTCACTCCAACGCCAACAACGACTTGGCCGAGGTAGTAAAGGTACGCGCGCCATGACCGTCTGACGCGCCTACAGCCTACGACGACAGCAAGGACCAGGGCATGTAATGGCATGCCCACCACCACCACACCGACGACGGGGGCGCAACGAACGGATGCTATGGAAGCATTGGCGAGGGCGATACCTGAAACCCACCACGATCGCATTAACCACCACTTCCGCGCGACCGCTTACTGAATCACCACCCATGACTACAACAGCAAGGCCCCGGGCACGCCCATGACGAGGAGGGTGCAACCACCACCCACCAGGACGACGCGCAGGAGGTACAATGGCACGTGTGCCACGCGCATCACGCGCAAGACGAGGAGGAGGGCGGGTGCGCGTCAAAGGTGGAACGGTCCCGCAGCAGACAAGGACAGCGAGGTATATTCGGGGAGACAATTTCGTCGTGAGCTGGGACGATCCCGTCAAGCTGTACGTTCGCCTTCTTCCCCGTCCCTGCTCCCTCGGTCTGCAGAAGCACACACAAAAGACATGCCGGTTGGACGCTCATGTCGTTTTCACCCATGGGTGCAGATCTGGCCTCGAGTTGTCCAAGGTCGAGATTAAAGCCTTTGCCCGACGCTTCTTTAGTTACAAGCTCATCAAGAAGACGGAGAGCAAGGAGAGCCTGGCTGACCTGCTCGAACACGCCGATTCCCGTGCGTCTCGTTCCTCTCTCTCTCTTTTCACCTGGATGCTCATCACGTTGGTGTCAGGAAACGACAGCGATCGATTTCGAGCTTCAGGTTAGGCAGCAGGCAAGCTCGTGTTCAGGATCAGCAAGAGTGTTGGCGGGCGTGGACCTGGGGGCCACGTTCTACCTGCACCCGCTGATGCTTCGAATATGACTACGGACACAAGTGCAGTGTCGCCTACATTGGTTCCGGACAGCCTAGAGTGGGTTCGACGCATAGTCTCTCCTCTCTTTTTGCAATACAGTCACAGTGCAGTACTTAAAGACGCGTGTGAGTGGCAGCTCTCCACTGGCAGTACCATCAGTATGGTATGACGCGTCTCTCAAAACAACATGGTCAGTTCGCTGCACCAATTTCAGGAACAAACCCTTTGTTGGAATCGGCTATGTCCTGGTAAATGTCCTCGAAACACTACTGATCTTTCGTTGTGGAATGGTTATCGGGCCCGATGCCACTACTGCCATTTCCCCCGTTGCCATTACTTCCATTTCCCATCACTGCTGTTACTTCCATCTTCCCTGCTGCGACTCCTGCGTTTTCTCCTCCACCACTGCCCCTATGCCGGATGATTTGGCGTTTACCGAAAGACATGGAGGTCAAGCCTGTCATCCCAACAGTGTATGGTTGAGCCTGGACTGAGCGTACGAACAAGAATAACGAGAGCACGACAAAGAGAGGTTATTTTCGGCTGTGTGATCAGGTAAGAATGGCTTTTGGTGACATCGGTGGATGTTGGCATGTTGCCTACATGGCTGCCCACATTTACACCCGCCCGAGGGGGACAGCGCGGCATGGTGCTTGCATGACAAATTGACAGAACTTTCCGATCACCATTTGTTAATGCTATTATGGGGTCCAACAACTTCGGCACTCCCAGCAGCTTCGGCGGTCACATCAAGTGACATAAAGTCACACTTGGTCACGATTTGCCGAAATCAGGATTAGCTTGGCATACAGTGACCTCGTCACTGCAAGTATATAACAAAGTATCTAATAAGTATAGTACCCATAAGGCGTGTGGTGAGTATCGAGTGATGAGGAAAGGGGATGAGAAACGAACAACATACATTTTGGTTATCGGCGGCTGCATAGACCGTAGCGGCCACTTGTTACTAAGTTATTGTAAGCCCTTCTAATGACTCCCGTATTCGTGACTCACAAGTCGGCTCTAAGGTTGCACAATGCTTCCCTGACTGCCGGCTGCCTCTACCAGTCGACCTGCGAAGGTGAAGCAACCCTCAGGCCATGCCCTGCTCTGGCGGACGCTGAGGTGCCACGTCGGCAGGCCATCGGCAACTCGACTTTACTTCAAACTCCGCCTCGGCATTGCTCAGAGGTGACATCTGGGTGACAATCCAGCGTGACAACCAGCGATTTGCTATCCTACTTATTTCTCCTTTGATTTCACTCATTCAACCTTCCAGGGACTCGGAATGTAGTATAGATGATACATGGTTGATTGAAGATACAATGGTTATGTGGAATGTGTGCTTCTGCCGAAGTTGCTGGACCCAATAGTATCTGTCTGTCGATCGGGTGCGGCGCTTGCGAACTCCCGCGTCGGGTTCGTCATTTTGGCGGCGCGTCGTGACTTTGCCAACCTTGCCAGCACTGTGGTACTTCTTGCGCGGCACAGATAGTATTGCAAGTAGCATTACAGGATACCAGGAGAGCCGCCAGCCAACCTGGGACGAAAGCGATATAACACTTATTGTGCGGTGGTGTCCAGAGATCACCGGAACAGCGTCTGAGGGTGTAGTGATACGGAAAAGGTATCTAGTCGAATCCATCGACAGCAACGTTCCACGTCCATCGCCCTTCGGAGAAACCCTTGGCGGTGTCGTCCAGCATGATTTCGTTCCGCTTTGATACGTACACCTAACCACGGGATGATAAAGATAGGATAAGTCAGTGCAAGCTACCAATCACAAAAAGGCACGTCGATTTTACCGTCTTATCGGTCACTTTCTGACGGAGTGCCGATATCACCTCCGCATCGATGGGGGATTCTAGCAATTCAGAGAGGTCCTCTACAGCTTGCTCAAGGTCCCTTTCGAGCCGCATCAAGTTAGTACCACGTGCATGGAGTCGAGGATTGAAATAAACATGCCTTTGATTATCCTCAAAGAGTTCCTTCGCGTTGCACTTCTCTAGGTAGTATGCCATTGCATACGTCCACTTGAGCGTCATTCGGCACTTCTCAACCTCGTCGACGGCCTTCTTCATGAACTGGACTTCGATCCACGTCAAATCCGAGGTGACCTGCATCTCTTCCATCTTCTTCTCGGTCTTGTTGTACAGTTCGATGGAAAGCTTTGCCGATTGTTCGTGATTTGCCCATCGATTGTAGTACTATTCGTCGTGTTAGACACCAGCGAACAGGCAGGAAAGAACTAAGCATACATGGAGGTAGCGCTCTAGTGAGGCTCTGCTTTTCGACTGAGCATCCCGAGCCTCTACACCAGCCTTCTCGTCGTATCGATTACACGAATACCAAGCAGTCCCGTGCTCCGACCATGGACCTGAATAATGTTAGAAAGCCGGTAGACGCAAGATATGTTGCCGATTACCCATGCACACCCAGCAGAACTCATGCTTGCATTTCTTGCAAGTCATGTGGCTATCAAAGAACTCGTAAGCAACAGCGGTATATGGTGCACAATGAAGACATACTTGCAACCTCCGTTCTTCTCAATTGTACTTTGACATTTGGAACACTCCTTGGTATTACTCTTGATCCAGTTGGCGGTCTCGCTATCATCTCGGCACTTTTTGAGCCACATTTTCGCCACGCCGCAAATCACAGGTCGATGATCGCTTTCGATCGAACATCCGAAACAGAACTTGTGTTGGGGCGAGGAACCACACGAAACCGTTGGGACGATTGTCGTTAGCGCACTCCTGGATGCCGCGGCGGGGCAAGAGACGGTGTACGTGCACGACGGATAAGGGCAATACTTCAAGTTGGGATTGGAACCAACAAAGTGGCGCACGAGAAGCTCGTTGAAACGTTCCCAAGTCGCCGTGTCGTCTGCCAGAGCAGTACGAACGAACGGATCTGGAGCAATGATGCGACAACCCTCGGCCATACACCTGATTGTGTACTCCCCTTCTTCACGAATCTTGGACGTAATGTAGGCATTCCAACACCCGGCACAAAATACATGGTCACACGAGAGCGCCAAGAACGTGGTTTGAGTGTCATCATAGCAGATCGGACACACGAAGGGTTCCGGTCTTGGAGCCGGGGCTGTGCGGGATTCGTCAGTGTTGGCCGGAGTCCCAAGGGATGCGAAGGGATGCACACCGGGTGTTTGCCGCATGGGCCGGCGCAGCGCACCCGTCCGAGCGCTCAGTGAGATGCCTTGCGAACGCTCGGGCCCAGCCAGTGAAGGAGACGCCTTTGGTGGAGGGGATATTCCTGCTGTGACAGAGACTGTGGTTGGGTTATCCATGTATTTCTCGATCAAGCGTTCCTTGTTCCAGTTCATGTAGCGCAAGAGTAGCGAGGCAGTGCTTGCCTTCGAATGGGGGTGAGGAATGTCAAACGATGCACGATAAAAGCCGCGTACCTCCACGCCAAAAATTCCACTTATGTGTTCGACGTCGGCTGTCATGAGCTTCTCGACGGCAGGTTGGGGTAGCTGCTCGTGCTCCACTTCATATGCCTTGGGGACGGCACGCTGCGGCACCTTGAAGTCGTCGCCAAAAGTATCCATGTCCATATCTTCGTCAGATGGATCTGAGCCTGCAGCGGGAGCTGAGTGAGTCCGCAGCTACCTCGTATAGCGCACGACCAGAGGGAGCCCCAGGGGTACAGTGGGGTGCTCACCGTCTTCCTGTGGGCTCGACATATCCTCGTCCTCGTCATCGTAGTAATCAACGTCTTCGTCAGAGTAGTCGTAGTCTGAAGACATGGTGGTGGTCGCTGCTGAAATGGGCTTGTCGTTGCTGTCGGGCACGGTGAGCGAGGGTCACGGAATCGATTGGGATGGCATGATCGTGAGAATAAATTACCATCCGTGTGAACTATTGTTCATCACGTGATTTGGTAGTGACTCGGATAGGAAAAAAAAAATTCGATCCATACAAAAAAGGGCGGATGCTCGCCCGAAGATGTATCGTTCATCTACGCCGACATCACTCAACTTTGATACCGTTGCTGGCTGCTAGAAACATGGCTTCCGAGGCTGCTCCGTCTCACAGGGATCCTGTAACAGGTGAACTAATATCCAAGAGGTGCGCGTTCCCTCGCACTCGCGGTCACCAGAGCGTTCAACACGATCGCTCTCAAACAGCGAACTCAAGCGCCGCGAAAAGCAGCGTGAGCGAGATGCAAGGAAGGCTGAAAAGACTCCTACTGCTCTTCCTGCTCAGAATAGTGCTGCGATTGCCCCTAATGAGGACGACCTTAACCCTAACGTGAGTCTCTTTGCATCCCATCCCCCTGCCTGTCTGAAACAAGGCTTTTGCATAGCAATACTTTGAGCTTCGCTCCAGGGCGATCCTGAAGCTTAAGGAGACTCAGAATCCTAATCCGTATCCCCACAAGTTCCATGTCACCAAGTCAATCACGGACTTCATCCGGGAATATGGCGAGGACGGGGTGATTGCTCCTGGTCAAAAGCTTGAAGGAGCCCGAGTCAATCTCGCAGGACGCATTCATAACATTCGGAGCAGTGGCAGTAAGCTCAAGTTTTACGACCTACATGGTGAAGGCAAGCACGTGCAGATTCTTGCCAACGTCCGGTGTGTGGACGTCATCTCCTTCCATGGTAGTCTTGGCCTAAACAATATCGAATTCAGGGACGCGGCCGATGAAAAGACATTCTTGGCCACCCAACAGATCTTCCGTAGGGGAGACATCGTTGGCGTCTCTGGAGTCCCATCTCGTTCCCAAAAGGGAGAGCTATCCATTTCCCCCTCAGACATGGTTCTCCTCGCGCCCAACCTGCACCAGTTGCCTTCAGGTCACTTTGGTCTCAAAGACCAAGAAACTCGATATAGAAAGCGCTATCTAGACCTCATCCTCTCCGATGATACCCGTCGTATTTTCATTACTCGTTCTAAGATAATCAATTATATTCGCAGGTACTTGGATAACCTTGGTTTCCTCGAAGTTGAAACACCAATCACGAGCATGGTTGCCGGTGGTGCAACCGCGAAGCCCTTTGTCACGCACCACAACGACCTCAACCTTGACTTGTATCTCCGTATCGCGCCCGAGCTGTTCCTCAAGGAACTCACCGTCGGCGGTCTAGATCGCGTATACGAGATTGGCCGTGTGTTCAGGAATGAAGGTATCGATCTTACCCACAATCCCGAGTTCACACTCTGTGAATTCTATATGGCATACGCGGATATGTACGACGTCATGGAAATTACGGAGAATTTGCTTGAAGGAATGGTGAAGTACCTGGAAAACGGGAGTACCGTTGTAAAGTACCATCCAGAAGGCAAGGGCGGGAGGGAGCTTGTGATGGATTTCAAGACCCCGTGGAAGCGATATGATATGATCGAGACTCTAGAGGAGAAGTTGGGCGTCAAGTTCCCACCGAGTGATACATTACACACCGCTGAGGCAAACAAGTTCCTCTCTGACGTCTGCCAAAAGGTAATATCATCCCTTATACATGCCATCTCCATGTTCTCACAACTATGTCGCACAGCACGGCGTTGATTGCTCCGAGCCTCGCACCAATACCCGTCTCCTCGACAAGGTGAGCTGCATCAGCACGATTCAGACCGCACGGAATAATCAACCTCTATTAGCTCGTCGGTGAATTTATCGAGCCCCTCTGCATCTCACCTACGTTTATCGGTCTGCCTTTTCTTTCTCCCAACATTGCCGAACTGAATTCTTGTCCCCCGCTCAGTGGGCCACCCTCAAGTCATGTCGCCCCTTGCCAAGAACCATCGGTCACGTCCGGGACTATGTGAACGTTTCGAGGCGTTCCTATGTGGCAAAGAAATTTGCAACGCATACACTGAATTGAACGATCCATTTGAACAGCGGCTACGTTTCGAGGAGCAGGTATGTTCGTCTGAAATTACCCCTGGGCCATCGACGTCGTCTGAATACTATGAGCAAACTAGGCCCGACAAAAGGAGCAAGGCGACGACGAGGCCCAACCGATTGATGAAACATTTGTGAACGCGTAAGTCCGCAAAGCGAGGTGATGTGTAACGTGACTTTCCTGACCTCGGGCGTGATCAGGCTGGAGCATGGTCTTCCACCCACTGGTGGTTGGGGAATGGGTGTCGATCGGCTTGTCATGTTCTTAACCGACTCTCCCAGTAAAATTCTCTTCTTTTGCAACGATTCTCGTGTCTGACGAGCATTCCTAAAGATATCAAGGAGGTGCTCTTGTTCCCTGCTATGAAGCCCATCGGAACAGGATCCGATGCCGCGCCTTCCGGTGACCAGTAGGGGGAGTGAACGCAAGTAGATCCGTGCTTAAGAGGTCGTGTCAAGTATCTCTTCACACAAAAGTGTATTAACCCGTATCACCCAATGCTCGCTCTTCGCGTGCTGGATTGAATTGTGGATTGTAGAACACGCATGGTTACAGGCCGGTCATAGCACAGGGAACGCCTAAAGTCGATGCGATACTAAAATGCACTCACGCCTGCACATCCACTGAATGGTGTTTTATCCATAGATACACAAGGATACATGGAGACAGGATGATCGGATATTACATGCATGACCGAGCATGCACAAGACATTCTTGCCCTGACTCGATTTTGTACCACCTTTTGGAATTCAGAGCGGAGCGGCCCCGGCGGATACGGCAAGACACGGCGATCGAGAGGAGCGCTTCAACCAGGTGGTAATTCAAGATAAAAAGGGTGCGTGCCCAATGATAATCATGGTCGTCCTGCGCATGATGAATGCGTTCACGCTGCCATGAGGTATACAACTTGAGCTCGAGCTGGATGACGGGGTCGCAGAACCCAAGGGACTGGGTAAACATCCAGGAAACTCTCACCAACAAGGTAAGCATCGGCTTAAAATACATCCGTGTGGAGCCGAGATGCGCGTATCTTTTGAGATATTCAGAAGGGCTCCCTCAAGCATGGTGGATGGTGTTGCCGGAACTTAATTGAAGGCCGTCATGACTCATGTAGGTGCCGACTACCCCCAAAGGTCAACCCGCTTGACACAGTAATCCAAGCGGGGACATTGCACAAGCCGCACTTACTAAGTCACTGAGGAAGTTGGGCCTCTTTTACCGACATCGGATACTGGAAACGGAAAGGGGTGTAAGCCTACAGTATACCAGTTGGCACGTGCCTCAGAGTCCCTTGTACCCATACTACATCGTAGTCGCCTCAACAGAGCGTGGTCCAGTTCACTTGTCAGTTTGCCTCTCAACGGCGTTTCTCGCCGTTGGCCACGGCAGGTTTCCAAAGAAACCGCACCGTCAAATGCGACCTTTGTCCTGTACACTTGCTGTATTTCCCCTTGGGGCTCCCTCATCACCTGCGATGCTGACAGTTCCTTTCAATTCGACTCAGGTCGTGCTCTGCACAACTCGTGGTGTTGTATGTTTTATTGTTCCAATTTTGTCTAATTTATCGTAGACCCGGATACGTTCCGCATCACGCTCGACACTCTTGGGCATACGTTTGGCTAGCTACGTGGCGCCCCAACTAAATTTGTCGGAATCCGTGCGTCTGTTTCATTGTCCCCATTAATAGGCTGTGGTGCATCTTATACCCACACACGATCCGCGAGTGAATGATTACTGCTCACCTTCAGTCCCCGCGCGGTTACTTCCATCAGTCATCCGCAAGGGACAAAGCCATTAGATACCGGAAGGAAGATATCAGTGGCCTCCCGCTGCCTGGAGGTCTTTTTTTTTGTACGGCAGCTCAACAGCTGATTTTTTGAGGTCATCAATGGCGTCGTTGTGGTCTTAGAAGTTATGCATACAGTGCAAAACCTCCTCTTCATGGTTTTGTCCTAGGGGCCGGAACGATCTCGCCGGTGAAAGTTGGCTACGGCTGCCTATTGCCCATGATTTCCCCTTATGCGAGGCGCCACCATCTCTACGAAGCGACGAGCGAGCACAGGGCTAGTGCTCGTAAAGGTCTATTTCCAGCATCTTAACCAAACCCAGTGAAACCATTAAACAGAGCTGACCAACGAACAAGAATGAAAATAGTAACGATGTGTACAAGGTCATGAGCAGTGCCGTGCGCTAGACGAATATAAGAGAGAACGACTGTGGACTGAGAAGCGTCAGCCTACAAACCCATCTTGAAAGAGAACACCCACCATGCAACTGAAAGCAACTAGTTTCTATCTCAGCATCCTCCTCTCACTCCTAATCGCAAGCTCGGCACAAGCGAGTCCTGTGGACCTCGTCCAACGCAACGAAGACAACGGAGATTTCGTCCGAGTACCCTCTGAGGAATGTAAGTATGCCCTTTGAAGTCTTCCCGAGTTTGGCTGAATATGAGAAGTGCTAGGATATTCCAAACGGGGAGACAAGACCCAGAGTGATACAGTTGTCATCGCAAGAAGTATGGTTCTGAAAAATGATCCAGAGTTTGACTGACACCAAAAAAGATTCCGTGAAGCGTAACAAAGATGGGCCCGATCCGAAGAGCTTCGTGCCAGGTTAGTACAATTCTGAGAACGTTCCAGAGTTTAACTGACTCCAAGAAAAGATTCCGTGAAGCGTAAAACAAAAAAAAACAAAGATGCGCCCAATGCGAAGAGCCTCGTGCCAGGTTAGTACAATTCCGGGAACCTTTAAGAGCTTGACTGACACCAAGAAAAGACTCCGTGAAGCGTAATAAAGATGGGCCCGATCCGAAGAGCTTCGTGCCAGGTTGGTACAATTCCGAGAACCTTCCAGAGCTTGACTGACACCAAGAAAAGACTCCGTGAAGCGTAACAAAGATGGGCCCGATCCGAAGAGATTTGTGCCAGGTTAGTACGATTCCAAGAGCCTTCCTGAGCTTGATTGACACCAAGAAAAGACTCTGTGAAGCGTAACAAAGATGGGCCCGATCCGACGAGCTTCGTACCAGGTTAGTACGATTCCAAGAACACTCCAGAGTTTGACTGACACCAAGGAAAGATTCTGTGAAGCGCAGCGAAGACGGGTATGGTCAAAGCTCAGTGCCAAGTTAGTACGATTCCAAGAACACTCCAGAGTTTGGCTGACATTAGAAAAAGTTCCTGAGGGGAACAAAGACACGGAGGCGTTGTGACCTCGTAAATATTGTCCTTTCATGTGACTTTGCCGAATCTAAATATTCAGACTCCCGGTGAATCCATAACTCCAGGCTCCTACACGCCATCTGCTTCGAGTGTGAGGCTTAGCTTCACCTTAGTAGCGTGGACTTGGTAGAAATTTGAGTTATGTAATCTGCAGTACGGCTGTACATGCAGGCCAACCTCAGCGCTTCAGCGACGACTGCAAGAAAACGCTTGTAAACATCGTCGCCATCGCGAACTCATTCATGTAATCCTCTGCGGTCATGCAGTGTCATTTTGATGAGTCCTACGAAGCACACTTGGCTCAGGAATCGAAAGGATGACAAGAATCAGAGGCTACCCACAGCCGCAAGGCCCATTCATTTAGTCCGCCATCCTGTGAATCCAGCGTCCCGTCGTAGTCAAAACAAACATAAAGCCCTCCTGACCAGCTTCGTCCTAAAGTCAGAGCAGTTTCGAGGGCAGAAGTTGGAACTCGCAACAACACCTGCGACATCCGCATCGACGACACCGTCTAGGTCACCCCATATACAATTGCGGTCGACTGTGAACTTTCAGCGATCCGGGTGAGGAGTTGTTGCGATTCGTGACAATGCCCAATCACTGATACGCCAATTAGCGGCAACAACCTTGATCGGCTGGAAGTGATTCGGATCAGCGTCACAGATCTCTTAGTCAATCCTGCCCCCGTGGATCCGAAGACACTGCAACTATCACGCCCAGAGTGGTCCGTGTACTAAACACTCATTTATAGCCTGACGCCTTCCACTGATGGGCAGGCTCGCTTGAACGTAAGCACTATCCTCACTTATGCTTGCCAAACTCATCTTGCACGGTCCAATCACTCTTGCCTTCCTCTGCTGTTACATGATGTCGCGTTGATCGACCGTCTGCATAGGACAGAGAGCGTGCAGGTACCTGAAGTCGTTGAAAGTTGGTGTCTGCTTTCTAAGGTCCTTTCTTTTACGCAGCGACTCGTACATTTACTCACCAAATTTATCACCTATCGAGGTTATCGTGGTCACATGTGGCACCATTGCGGTCAAGGAGGAAAAGTGGGGTAATCTCGAGGAGGGGGGCTTGTAATCACAGCATTGTGGGGAACATCCACATTGGACAGCGCTTTGGCCCGGTGACAAGTGCAGTCTACTTCACACTTATGGCGGTTTGAGGGTAGAATCGTTGCAATAAGCATCCTGCTGTCACTCAAACTCGTGGTAACTGCATCAAGCATCAGTTTGAGCAGCTTGGATCAGCATCACGGATTTCCAGGATGTTCCTGTCACTCTGGCGATGTGGAGAGCCCTTCAGGCATGACCAGAGCTGTGCATCTAGGTGTGTGCTGGCGGATTCCGGGTCATTCCTTGAGCCATTGATGGGCAACATGCGCTTCTATAGCCATGGCGCCACTGCTAGGTGTACACATGGGTGGGTTGGATCAACATATGTTCACGCACGGACGGGCCATTGGTCTGGGAACTAACCTGGGTATATCCTCGTTCATTGGCTTCCCAGAGAGAACCCGTCTTGTATTGTATTGTTGTGAGTGGTTGACCCTACCTTACCTCGTGGCTCCTCTGAGCGCTATGCAGTGTAGAGCTAAGTCCATTTATCTGCTTGACACACATCACCGCCCTACTCACTTGCGCCTGTGGCCAAACCTTGTCAGGGATAAAAGAATGGAACGATGCAACACATTAATTAATCAACACTTGCATGTCGGAGACCCTGAAGCCTGAAACTTGTTTCTGTCTTGGGGGAAGATGTTGTATCGGAAGCAGATTGCGCAATAAGTTGTTCTACTCCTTAGGTGTCTCGGATCTCCCCCCCCTCCCTGCACCAATTCGATGTGCCTGAGGTAGGTGTGGTGACATTAGCTGAGGCCTTTGGGTGCTCGAATTTCCACTGACCTGGGTTGCAAGCAGCAAATAGGAAGACCATCCGACTGTCAATGTTAGTGAAAAAGATATGGAGGTGTCGAGCTGAAACGCTCAAACACTACTAGGGCTCCAGCTCCTGACTAGGCGAGGCGCAGCAGCCTCCATATGTACTACAACTCGCGAGTACCCAATTGCAAAGGCCGCTCACCAACGGGAATGGAGCACTGCTCTCATCTTAACCGACGCCGGTGTCATGATAGCTACTCCATCAGCCTTCTGTTACAATAGAAGTCGGCGTTTTATCTGACCGTCGACACTTTCATCGCCTCGCTGTCTAGTATTCGAGCATGAAACCGACATTTGTGACCTATGAAAAGTCATCGGACTCAAGAACGACTCATACGGTGTTGTCCACTTTTGCCGACCGTTCGAAACCCGAAGGCTCGTACATGCTTTTTTTCATCTCCAGTACAAATGGGTTTCACAGGTCTACAAATCGCAGTGACGGTGCGCACGCACGACCGCCGTCTACAGGACACGGAGCAAGTAGTGACATCGACAACACACCATGTGCCTGACTGCGCAGCGAGGCTCAAACAACACCGGATTCCGGTGGTTGTCAGCGATCGCCTGCAGGTCTGACTGACAGCGCTTAATATTCCGAAAGGCTATGAGAAGCTTCCGCCTCATGCAAGCACTGGCGGCGTGGACGTGTATAAAAGAGGGACGCGCTGTGGACTGAGAAAACCCAACACACTACACCCAGACACATAGCGACTACTCGAGTACTCAGGATGCAGTTCAAACAAGTCAACCTCTATCTTGGTGTCCTCATTTCTCTCCTGATCGCCAGCTCTGTGCAAGCAAGCCCCATTGAACCCGTCGAGGTGAACAAGCAACCTGTGAACGATTTATCAGCAGGTCAGCACGATTTCGAGGACATGTTCCAGAGTCTGTCTAACAAGAGAAATTCCAGATTTGAACAGACGCACAGTAGAGGGTCTCGGCGGAGATTTTGTTGCCAGAGACTCGGGTCAGTTGTAATTCTAAAGAACCTCCCAGAGCTTTTAGCTGACACCTAGGAAAGAATCTGCGGAGCAGAGCGGGGAAGATACCTCCAGTGATCTCCTCGGTGAGTGCGATTCCAGGGAGATTTTGAAGTTTGGCTGACATCAAGGAAAGAGGGCGAGTTTCTTACTAATCTGGGGCAACAAAGACGCAGTCCAGACCAAGAGGGCACAGAATGGCCACCCCCTTTCTGCCATAAGCACTGTCCCTAAAATTCTTAACTGGCTCAGCGCACAGGCTGCGTTTTTGGGCGGTCTGTCGAGTTGTGTTACCTTTAGCCACTCGGATTGTCCTGCCACGTTCGAACAGAGTTCCAGTTTTCGAGGGTGACCCGAATCTCTTTTCATTCCGTCCACCCTTCCCTGCCACTGCTCCTCCCACGTCACAAGTAGAACGTTCTCGCACCGAACCCGGTTTCCCGACTGACACCCATGTAAATTTATTTATGATGTATGCCTGAGCTTGTTGAATCCGTTCCACCAAGGTTGTGTCTGTTCGCGGTCAAGGCTGGACAACGCTCATGTTCACGACGCCTGAAAGTAGAGCAGGATTATACAAGCCTCCGATACAGGATCCTCGGCAACCCCCATGAGGCGTGCTCGCTTTGACCAAGCGACGAATCCGAATCCGCGACTGGTACGACTTGAACCGCCGTGGTCCTCTGATTGGAAATAAACAGGATCAAGATTGCCCGTCCAGAGAGGACACGAACGATCAAACGTGCGCAAGCCTCTCGCCAGCCTTGGGAACGGAGAGTCGGATGAGGGCCGTGGTACGTCCGGACAACGCCATCGCTACTCAAAGTGGCCGGTGGCTGCCAAGAGTCAGTACCAGAAGCGCGAATGGACGGCATCGCACGTATGCCCACAGTACCGTGATGACCCTGAGTCCGGTCCACTTGGCGACGGGCCACAGTGGCAGAGTCACGTCCACCTCGTCGTCGCATGCTATCCACGCTGGAAATCGCTTGTGTTTACCCCAGAGTCGCGGCCTAGTACTACTACGGAGGTGAGCGCCGGTGAGCGCCTGTGTGAGGGTTACGGGCACGGCCTACAAGTTATGTCTGGACCCGCCGGTCGACAGTGGTAATTGATGCCGACGCGGGCTCAGTTGGATGGAAGAGTCTCTGGGAATCGATGAAACGTTCACGGACTGTCAATCGTGGATGTACAAACACCGTGGGCCATGTCAGCGTACCCCTGGGCGAAGAGCGACGGTCGATCGTCGTCGCCGACTCGATCAAAAACCCGTTCTCGTAGCGTTCAACGGCACAACATTTGTGTGGTAGGCATTTGTCCCTGGGGCACGACCCGGGGGTTGGCAGGAAACACCATCAACGCGTCATGTGCGAGTGAAATTCGCCTTGTTATTTCGTCTTTCCTTGATGCGACGGTCCTGGCGTGTCCCAACCACGGAAACTGTTGCACATATCCAGGAGCCTTGGACGCCTGAACAATGGATGAGTGCGGCCATGGGACCCAACCAGTGGGCAATATGAAATGTTCGATGCGCAATGTGATATTGTCCTACCAACGAGGGAACAAGAGCGCGAAAAGGAATAGAGAAACTTTGGATATCAAGAAAATGCATCAGATGCAGCTATATTATACACCTAGTAGGGTCTACAATATGCAAAATAAAAATAAAAAGAAGAAAGGAAAAGGACGGATGAACGTACTGTACTATACACGCGGAAGGGCGACCAGTATGGGTTGATGTCCGGCTCTACAGCAGGCCATCTCATACAGTGATGTGTAGATAATCCTGCAAAAAGAAAAGAAGACAGAGAAAAGGGAGCGACGTGCGTACGTATCGCAGAGGGGAGGAAATGAAGTGACTTTATATACGACACGAAGACGGCAGTGGGGAGTCAGTGGGAGGACATGTTCGTCAGTACGGCCTTGGCGTGGCCGAGTCATTATGTAGGAATCAAGGATACGGTCTAACCTGGACAGTGGAGGATTCATGAGAGTAAACGAGTGCAGTATGAACGGGCTTGAGGTATGCGTATCATATGCCAAGCGGGCTGTGGTTATGGGTTGACGACGGGAACAAGGTGGGGTCACACCGTGGGCTCCGTTTTGCGATCTAAAGGGCGAGGAAGATCCCTGAAGAGAGAGCCAGGAGGATGAGTGGTATCGAGACCATCGTTCTTGATGACGGGGCCCCATTTCTGGAACCACTCGATCCGGTCGGTAGTAGTACGCCAGCAAAGCCCGTGAACGTGCCCGATGCTGCATTCAGGTAAGGAACGAGGATCCAAATAAACATAAAGAGACCCACCCGAGTTCAATCCGCTGGCAAGTTGGGCGAAGCCGACAGAGGGAGGGTTCGCTTGGAAAACAGAGCACACATTCTTAAGGTATCGCCAACGATCCAGGATAGCACACCTTGGCCGCCCCCAGCTGTGTTGCCAATGTCAAAAATCCCATTAGCACACATTTGACTGGAGCCAAATCTGCCAATTACGCCGAGATTCATATCGGCACTGCTAATGGCCCAGTCGGTGCCACCGAAAGAGAGCGACATGGAAACAAATGTGCTGTATGCTGTGTATGAAGTGTCATGAGTGAAGTGAAACACTAGAAATAGTTGCCAACACTGACGAAATGCGTACATTCCCCGGCATTGCTGACCTAGGGAGACAGAGCGAGGGACGTGGGACCAAATTTGCTGCACAATGCTGGACGGTCCGCCAATGAGTGTTGTCCTGGTGTCAATCGCAGCAAGGCCATTGCCGCTCGAAACGGAGACTGTTGAACCCTGGACCGTCACGGCTAGATAACGGTAAGCGACACCAAAGAGTGTCAAAGGTCGCACTCACAATGAATCTGTTGAAGCCAGTAGGAAGGCGTAGTGCCACTCGGCATGTTAGTAAATTCGATGTCTCCTGTGTACAGACTTGTGTTGGCACCTCCGAGGGTAAAGGTACTACCCGCTGCCGCAGTAATTGACTGGGTGTCGTCGACATAGCGTTCAAGGTAAAAGCTAAATACGGACGGGGACAAGTATACAGGGTTTGCCAAAAGGGTGTAGTCTGGAGGGAAGTGGCTGGAAACCAAGACCTATGAGTCCTGATAAGTCATTAGAAAGCAAGTCTTCGCTGGTCTCCGGCACAGCAACTGGGAACGGCCGGATGAGAACAGACGATCAAGATA
>JBBPTT010000340.1:0-28390 GCA_038094175.1 Boletellus aff. lepidospora
CCGTCCCATCCTATGCCCGCTCCGGATTTCCCCATCTCCTCATCAATCTCACCTCCGAGTTCGACTACATCCGCGACACCTTTAATCCCGCGTGGCTCAGGGACCGCCCCTCTGCCCTTTCAAATCTAGCCCTTGCACACACCTGCCTCTCCTACATGCCCCCGACCTCGTCTGCCATAATGGTATCACATCGCTCGCCGAGCTCCCTCATAGCAAACCTGATCACCAACAAGCCCGCCGTCTCCTCCAGTCTCCCCCATGCTCTCTTGCAAGGCAACCGCAAGCTGACCCCAGACACGCCCACTCTTCTCCGTCGCGGTCAGCCGATACAGGTCATCCGCGATCTGGCCAACGTTGACAAGGGCAAACTGAACCACCTCCTCCAGACCTCCTTCAACCAAACGCTTGACATTGACGCGTTCTACAAGCGCTTGGAGTCATGCCTCGACTTTGTGGTCGTCGCCGGAGACTACATCGGTGCAGCCGTCGTGACCAACGAGCCCGTTCCCGGCTCATCCTCAGCCCCGATATCATACCTGGACAAGTTCGCCGTCTTGCCCAGCCATCAGGGTGACGGTACGGTCGACTTTCTCTGGGTTGCCCTCCACGATGAATCATACGGCCTGGGCCACCCTTTCTCGATCAATCCCAACGGCGGCAAACAGGGCATGGGAGAAGGCCGGGATCTCGTGTGGCGCAGCCGATCAAATAACCCAGTGAACAAGTGGTACTTTGAGCGTAGCACAGGTCACATCCGGTTGGGTTCATGGACTTTGTTCTGGTGTGATGCCGAGAAAAGATTGAGACAGGAGGAAGCGCGGTCCGACGCTCTTCCCTCTTATATCGAAAACTGGGAACTAGGGAGACTGGACAAGTGGGCGAGGGTGATCACCAAACTCCCTTCCTCGTGGAAATAGAAGAAAGAGGTTTGTTCGTCACGAACCTGTAGAATGGGGTACATGTCTGTAGTGATAGTGGTAGTAGAGCGGCCGACGCTGGCACGCGAATGTTGGACAAGACTCTTCGCACCGTCCCCCCTGTCGATCGCGGAGATCTGGACGAGATTGTGCGTAGACAACAGGCAAGCACTTTTGCGACTGACGTACTTTCCGGCTTGTTTCCAAAGCCGACATGTTCCCTTAAAACGACGCTGTTGCCAATTGGATGGCTCAAGCCATCGACAGCCACCGGAACCGACTACAAGTATTCCGACCAGGAGGAAATAGGCTTGGAGCCTCTTGCACGGATGACCCGTCTCCAAAGTGTGGTTGCAGAGTGGATCCATACGACCTAGTCTGATAAGCCAACTTGGATGTCATAGTACTCTACTACTATCATGGGTACAGATGTGACAAGCTTTGAGGTATTTAATCTATAGCAACATTAACTCCTCAACTTTTCACCTAGTTATCGCACACACAGATGCGATACAACCTATCCCACAAACTTAGTACCAATGCACATTTTTTTCAGTGCTGTATTGATCGCTCGGCAGGATGCCGGCACAGAGAGTGCGAACGGGTAGTGTAATGACAAGTTCTGTCACGCTTGGTCACACTTGGCTATTCGATCTCCGCTTCGGGACACGTATGGGTATAGCAACGACAGATCGCAGTATGTAAACTACAGGCATTTCCAGGATTAGGTATACTGTGCGCGTTGTGCCGGAAACTTGAGGCGGAGCTTTATTTTAGCCGATCATGTCATGCTCTCCATGATGAAGTCCTCAACAATTGCCTGATTTCTCCTCACACAATGAACAAGTGAACAATCAGAGCTAGCCATAAAGCGTGGGGAGGCAATTTCTTGTTGATTCCTGCATTTTGTGATGTCATGATTTAATATGAATTCGAGATTGCCCAAAAATGCTTGGGCAAGTTGTGACTGACAAACAATGTTTTACTTTTATCTCACTTCCTGCTCGAGAAATCCGACTTGAAATTACATTCACATACAGGTCTACTGCTAGTGAACTCACACAAATTTCTTCAGATTTTTATCATTACTTTGGGGGGTACAACGAGTGGATCAGCATGTTTGTCATTGCAATACCCATTCGTCACATCTGTACCAATAATAGTACTATTTCATCCATCCGGACGTTCGACAAAACGACTTGCAAACGTCCACCACTTCGCGTCGGCGCGCCAACACTGTTCCGTTCGCCTACATCACTCCGGTGACGGGCACTTGGCTCGAGAGATGACGACGAACGGCAAAGGTTGTCTGTGCACGGTCAAGAATGATGCTCACCGACGTCTCGTCCTCCCAGGGGGTCCTCGAGGACTCGAACCCGGGGAATGCAATACTCTCACGCCGGAGCGAAGTATCCCCCAAAGATTGGGGATTTGTAGATTGCCAGACTCGTGGAGATTGTCTTGGTGTTCAGAACGCGCTGAGCACCATTTGCGACACCATTCACCAGGTGGTTGGAAGAGCCTAGACAGGGCGTACAAATACCAAGTCGACCAAGGCGATCTCCGAAATCAAACTTCTGTCCTAGGGATGCGACTGGGATTCAAGTTATAGCTGAAGCCACTGTCGTCGGCGAGTGCGATTCCAGTTGGGTGAGATGCACACTCACAATGCAGCAGACAAGTTCCGCCCATTGTCCCCTCGCCGGCGTTCATCTTCAATTATGGCGTCTTTTTCCGTCAAAGCATACCACATGTACATGTATCCCTTCCAGTCAGGAACATTGACTGGGTTTCAGAGTTCTGTGCTCTTCGCTCGGGCGCGACAATGCCAAGCGTAGGTGGCCTTTGAGTTCCTCATCACTGCCTGCTTCGGCGTTCACCGAGTCAGGCGAAGACCAGCGGTAGTGTGAGGCCGCCAACAAGGACGTTCGAGTCATAGGGTGCGTGGCTCTGTCGTTGACGTCCAGTGTTAAAGCATGGCGGCCTGGCGCTGATGGGGCAGGTATTTGTTCAATCTCTCTCAGCCCGCACTACTTATGCACGGCCGTTGCTGAGGACCAGCATAGCAGCTAGCATGCCCTGAGTGAGAAAATCATACAAGCAAGAATCAGAGCAACATATCGAGGAACCACTCGAAAACTATATCAAGGGCCCGATCAAGGGTATTTATTTGCATTCGAGGTGACATGACCCAATGAGATCGTAGCTGAAGCTGCTGGCGGGTCAGAATAATTTGTCCATTGCTTTTCGTGAAGCCTCGACTCCGAGCTACATGGGTTGCGTGTTAGAATGTATGCTTGAGTCGGATGAAGGATCACTCACGAAAGTAGCGGCGTTCGCAGGGAATGCCTAAAGTAAGCACCATATCAGTGACAGCCAAGGAATACTATGTGGCCAACTTGCCCTAGCCATGGCAGGTCCGAAGCCCTTCCAGAGAGCCGCGAAACCATCCCGGGCAACGGTCTTTCTCAAGCAATCAAAGAAACCAGAGTATGTGCCCGAAGGAGCGGACTGCAGCCTTGATTTCAATACCTGGCGCAATAATCAGCACCTCGAAATATAGTAGTTCAGCAGTCAAACCAACATCGGGAGGTATTGCCAGAGACCACATTGCAACACCCGCAGCCCCACCAGCCACGATGATGGCGCCAAGGTTGAGTTCAGAGGCTGACGATCCAGCTGGTGTCAATGCCTTTTTAGTAACTTCGTACGCGGCAAAGTAGCTGAATTCGTTGGCTGGTCAACTCGAACATCAGGCCAGGGAGACGAAATCATCATACGCAGCACTTCCAGGCCCATCACGAGCCAGCGTCGCACCAGTTCCACGGTAGATACTCCGCAGTCCTCCTTCTTTGTAGAGGTGTTTCATTACATCGAGGACGCCCTTATACTGGGTGCTCGAAGCTCCTTGGCCTTGTACCTGCCTCCCCTTAGGCAGGAAGATGATGCGCTAAATGCATACTCGTACCTGCAATAACACCTTGGCCCGCTCTACCGGTGCCGTGACTAGAGTAGTCGGTACCGCTGACAGGAACCCAGCAGTAGCGAGCTCTGCAGTCGAAAGTCTGTCGCTTGACCTACTTGGGGTCAGGGCAAAGATGAGCTGCTTGGAAGCGTCATAACCCTTGGGGTGCACGGGTTATTATGGAACAGAGCAAGGAGGAACCGGTGTACCCAGAAAGAGACGGCAAAGATGGGGGTAACGCCGAGAAGCGGAGGGACCATCCCTCTGTACATCCTACAAGGCCGGCAGCGCATGAACAGAAATACGACAGGCTCTAGGCTTCTCTCACCCTGTGACACCGTCCCGAGCGAGGATCTGTCGAACGACATCGACGGCACCCTTGTATTGTCCCGGTGCGGCGGTTTGGAGCCGAGTCTTGGCGAGGTCAAAAGGATGTCCTTGCAGGAATGTCGGTGTCACCGTGCACTCGTTCCAACCGTCGAAACTCACCCACGAGGACCGCCGACATGCCACCGAATCCTCCGGCGACGAATGCCTTGACGTTCTCGACGGCCGGGCTCTTTGCCGTCTCCTCGACTGCCGACGCGTCGCTACTCTGGCAGCAGGCTGACCATCAGCGCTGGTACGACCGACGTTTGCCGCGATACTGACCATGGTGGGTATCAGGAAAGAGATGTCGGGTGGAGATTCCTGCCTGACCCTGGAATTATATTGTCATATGATTCACCCGTGCTCGGCTGGCAGAAACAGCGTCCCGGACATGGCTACATATGTATTTACTAGTCGTCACAGTCCCGACCAAAGCCTCCCACCGGCTCATACGTGGCCTCCGTCGAGTCCCTGTTCCAGACGATTCGTACTCCGTAGAAGAATAGACATATAAGCAATACACCAACGACGCCCACAAAGGACGGCGCGCCATACTCGATCCACCACGGTGGTTGATAAGGTAGCAGCAGCCGATCAATCAGAACGACCCCGCCAGTCCCACTCCCGGCGGTAGTGCGGCCCCAGTTCAACACGCGAGCCCAGTCAGCTTTTCCGTCGGTTCCCCGCGCGTTTTTGATCCCGACCATGTACTCCGCCGTCGATTTGTCTTCCATCTCCTTGAAGACGACGTCTCCGTACAGAGAGGTTGGCGACAAAAGCGTCGAGTAGCTGCCGAGTCGGTCAAGCGGCAGTGGCCGGTTGTTGTTGTTAAATACGTCCATCACACTGACCGAACCAGAGGCGGGAGACAATGGGGGAGTTGGGATTAGATGCTGGCTAACAATCGCACGCAACCGATCGGGGTCTTCGAGTAGCTGCGTCATGTTGTGTTTCTTGAAAGCTTCGTCTGTGGGGCAGAGCAGAGTCCACGTTCCCCCGCCAAGTCTACGCTCTGCCCATTCCGATCCTTCTGGCGGCTGGGTCCCATCCAGGATCCACTCGAGCCCCGCTTTCGCCATCACGTTCGCCATAGTCGTCGCCTTTCCTGCCTTCATCAGTTTCCCAACGCTTAACTCCACCGATCGAGGGATCATCAAGTCCGATACCTCGTGTATGACCCCAGTGTCGGTGAGTGTGTTTCGCGGATATAGTGCGCTCTTCATGCCAGCCCATCCTCCACTGGCACTGATAATAACGGGGCCCTCCTTGCTTCGCTCTAATTGTAAATCGGACCCTTCTAGAGTAGCGAACGTGCGTTGGGACCCGTCGACGAGACTCTTCGTATATTCAACATCGTCAATGACGTGATGTAGAATGACATGTTCCAAATCTTGTTTAGAAGAAGCGGCGAGTAGGTGGTCACTGACCAGTAGACCAAGACGTTTAAATGCATCATTGTGGGGAATGAGAAAGGTAGTGCGAGGCATCTTCTTAATCACGTCCGCAAGTGAAGTGGAAAAGACGGCCGCAAGGAAGGAGGAAAGATCCAAGGACGGTAGCGCCGTCTGAAGAGGGTCAACGGGAGGATCGAGTGGGCGTGCGATGAAATATATGATCGTGTTATCGATTTCCACTGCATGGTAGGTCAACGGACGCAGGCTCGTTGCGACGACTTTGCCTACCGTGTTCACCAATGATGCCTGCGCCGCCAAATGTAATCTGTCGCGTTTCCGCAGTGCTTTCTTCACCATCATGGACATTGACATGGATCACCTGACGACCGTCGTCTAATCCTGGTTCGTGGAGTTCGGTTTCCAATAGCATTTCATTTCCAAGCTTATGGGGTTTCCAAAGGCCAGGAAGAAAATGGTATTGCAAAGCCCGCTTGAGCTCGGGCGATCCCGAAGCAGGTAGGCCTTGGGTAAAGAGGGAAAGCACGTCATCCGATGGCGCAAGGATCGTGCGTTTATTGTCAGTATTGTTGACCAGATGTTCCAGATTAACCGAACGGAGAAGCGACACGAAAGAGGTGCATTTGAGTGCCAAAAGATACTTCTCAGGTGTCAGTCTGAGGGCACCTGGAGGCACAAGTAAGGAAGACACGAGGTGCAAGACGCCGTTGCTGGCGTAAATATCAGGATGAGCAAGTTTCGCTCCGGATATTGTTGTGCCTTCAGCAGAGACTGTGACATCGAGGGTAGAGCCGTACCTGGTCTTCACTGGCTGAAAATCAGCTAGACATAAATGAAGGAGTCGAGTTTCACACACATTCAGCTGAAGATTGGAACGAGTCCGACCATCTCACACCAGGTTCGGAGACCACGTGCATATCTAGGATGCGGCGAAGGTCGTCTGCGGCAAAGCCACTCTCCAAATATAGTCGTTCGAGAGGGTCGAGAGCTTCCCATGCCGAATCGAGGGGCATGAATATGGTAAGTTCTGATGTGGACTTGACAAATTGTTCAATTTCTGGAGTTAGTACTTTCTGGAAATATGAGATCGACGCGAGGCCCCCCATGACTGCGACTGGTAAACGGCGTGTCAACGTACAGGGAAGAGATGGTGTGAGTCACTCACTGAGGTCTGCGGGTGGTTCGAGTACGTCGGCGATACCATATATAATGCCATTAGCCGCTTCGACCCTTTCCTTGACTAGCTCCGCACCACCCTCACTGAATGCGTCCACACCAACCCAAGTTGAGCCCTGACGAGAAGCAAGCCTGAGGCGTTGCGGCTGATCACCAAGCAGACCGTGGGGTACCGGAAACCACGGGGAAGAGGGGGGTTTGTGAGGGGAAGAATCGGACGGCGGCTGAGGGAAGTGAAGAGTCTTGAGCGTCTGCGTGGAGGACTCTTCTGGGAGTTGGGCAAGCGAATAGTTGAGCAGATGGTAGAAGAGCTGCTGTCTGAGCTGTTCTTGCACGTTATCGGGCAGCAGCGTGTGTGTTTCGGAAAGCAGAGCCTGCCACGCGGGATGACGCTGAACTGCATCGTTGGTGGGTGCAAAGAAGGTGCTCCCGTTGAGCTTGTTAAGGGTGGGGATGAGACGGGCGCGCTGGAGGAGAGATAGCAAGAGGGTGTAGTCTTGGTCGTCGCCGAGGGCGTCGATCAGGGTGGTTGACTGGGAGTGCCAGGACACCTGGGAGGCGACCGCGGCGGTCGCGAGGAGGGAGAACGGGATGCAGCTGCAGAACCGCATTGGGGGCGCTGCGGGAAAGGGAGCAGATGGTGGTATATAAGCAACTCTAGCGACTGCGACGGCCAGCGGCGGCGCAGACGACACTCATGCTCGACCTGCTCAGAACGTTCACCGGTTCTCCACGTGGGCCCCTCCAGCACCTCGTCCTCCCCCACGCTTCCCTTGTCGTACGTCCTTCGGGCCCTGGCCTCCCTTGCATTCACAATTCACGCCGCGTTCCAGCTCTACTCGTCTGCAGATGCGGTCGTCATTCTCGATGCAGTCGGTCTACAGCTCATCCGCGTCCTCGCCTTTCAGGAGGTGTTCCCTGGCTTGCAGAGTCTGGGCGAGCGCGTTTCCTGCATCGCCGTTGACCCCGCCATGAAATTAGTACGTTGGCACGAACGTTTTCTCGACCTGTCGTGATCACCGCGCTTCTGTGTAGATCGTGGCTTCCATGAACACGTACATTGCAGCGTGGTCCATGTCTGGCATTCAGACAGACACCTGGCGCATCCATTCGTCCCTCGTCCTTCCCGACGGCAACTTTGTTACCGCTCTGGATTGCCGCTCTGGTAACTTCACAGCCGATCGTAGTCCCACCTACTAATACCACGTCAGGTTTACTTGCAGTTGGCAGTCACCGTGGCCTCTCAGTTTATACATTAATCCTCGAGAATGATCTCCTCACTTGGAGCAACAAGTGGGCCACTCGGTTCGTGCCGTTTGCGGAACCTCTTATTAATGGCCTGACTCGTCAGGTGGACTTAGCGTTGTAGCACCTTCCCTTGCAAAACTTGCACCGACCCTGGCATATATTGCGACTACATCCTTGGTATGCCCTGCTTTCGCTTCGCTAGTTTCCTCTCAAGGTGCCGTCAGGAAGACAGTCGAGTTAGATTGTATTCCACTACGTCTGGCCAGCAAATCCAAGACATACCTCATCCTCGCCCTGTTGTGTCGATCGTCTGGCGGTACTCTCCACTGTCTCGCAGGTTCGTACACATTCAAATGTCTCCATCTTATGCCTATCTCTTGTTCACAGTGGCGATCTTGCTCTGTTTACGATCACCTCGGACTCGGTGCTACGTATATTTCTACCCGTCGTCGATTCTCCCCAGCGGCTTCAATTACATCTCGCGGTTGACATTCTTTCTGCTTCTCCCGCACTTCCGACCGCGCGTCAACCCATGTCACGTCCCGAGTCGGAGATAGTCTGGCTGGATAAAGAAATCGCTGGGCCAGCTGTCAAAACAGCCTTGAAGAAGTCAGAGATAAAGAGTGGCAAGATTCCGAACCAAGGGGATGTCAAGGAAGAAGACTGGGATTTGTTCTTCCGAGTTCTTGCGGATGGCTCTCTGTTGTTGAGTGCTGTGGCAGTAAGCGTTCCACGCAAATATGGAGTGAACATTTCTGACCGGATTCCAGAATATTGATCGCAGGCCACCAACTCTGTTGAGGCAATTCACCATCTCACATTCGCTTCCAGGGGTTCTATCTCCCCCTCCCTTGAATCTCACTTTCTTACCTTGCGGTGGAAGTGCCAGCCTGACTTTAGTGACCTCGCCACCGTTGCGTACATACAATATCTCCGTGGTTACATTACTCAATGGGCAAGCCGACACCCTCCGCTTAGTTGCAGCAGCACCAGAGCAGATGCCTTTAGAAGGAAGCAATATTTTGCGTTTCGTCAGGACACCAGCAGGCCGAGGGGTCGCGGTTGTGCGTGCTGACGGTGGTGAGACATGGATGGAAACTGACGGAGGGCATAATCTTGCCCGTCTCAACTCATGGCCCTCCGCAGATCAGGTAGTAGTCTTAGATGGTGGTGCGCATAATTCATTACTGGCGTGGTCAATTCTCAAATCTTCTGGTGCAGGGAAACTTGTTGCTACTTACTCGATTGATAATGCTATGTTGACACTACATTCGACTCCTCCTTCTACTCTCCGGCTTCCTCGTGTTTCACACCTTTTCTCAACACCCTCGAGGCGAGAACACGAATCTATAGTGGCCCTGACAGAGGACAAATCTATTTTCCATATCCACATTTCTGGTTCCCCCCATCCAACACTTGTGCTCTATTGCTACAACAGCCTCCCTCTCTTGCAAGCACCGAAATTATTGATTGCAGTCGACCCTATGGGGTGGAGCAAGACTTCAACTGTAGAAGAACGTGATGACTTGTTAAGTGTTTCGGGTGATGGGGAACTATGCTTTTGGACCTTGGATCATGGAACGGAACCCAAATGGAGATGTACAGGAAGAGTGAGGACTGGCAGAACTGGTTTCAGAATGGCAAGTTGCAGCTCGGCGAAGAAGTCAGTGCTAGGTACCATTTATCTCTTGTGTTCCAAGAGTCATCTTGTTCATTCAACGCTGGCAGTCTCTCGCCACCCTGACGGGCAAGAGTTAACTATTTGGGATTCTAACGAATCAGAATTTGCCTCTGGTCTCGAGCATCAAAGAATTTTTAGGTGAGCTTGGGTTGTTGCTTTTCTAGGCACATCATCACATCAGTTCGAAGTGCCTCCGAACCCATATATGATCTCGATTGGACGTCGACGCCAGACAACCAATCTATACTTGCCGTTGGGTTCGCCCACCACGTTGAGCTCTTATGTCAACAGCGTAAAACGTACTTTGGTGACGACCCTGCCTGGGCTATATGCTGTAAGATTGAAGTTGGAAAGTTTGTCTCTTGCCAAGTCAACGTAAATGGGTGGATTTTGATGCTACATCATCAGATATATTCCCCACCCAATCAGTGATTCTATTTGGCTCGCTAACGGTACTTTACTAGTGGGGGTTGGACATCATATGTTTCTCTACGGACAGACTCGGTCCCTCGGACTCAACTCCATGACTGAAAGCTTATTCGTGCATGTTGCTAGAATCAATGGGCCATTACCGGATTATCACCCTCAAATGTTATTGCAATGTCTGCTATGGGGTGCGGAAGAGATCTTCACTGACGCTCACCGCGCTAACCATGCATCTGCTGTCTAGGAAAAGTATCATTAGTTAAGCGAATCACCATTTCCCTCTGGCGGGCCACAAGAGGAGGAAAACCTATTCGCTGGCAACCATTTACTGTTGAAGATTACTTGCAAGAGGAGCAATCACTCGCTGTGAGTTTATTCCTTCATGCATGCGCGAGAAAAAAAAAGCTATATTTACTTTGAGGTGGCGAGCCCCACGAGATCCCACAGTCTATTATTTGGTCCCTTAGAGCAACCAGACCCGTGAGTACATTGTCTACCATCTACATGGTCTCATGTCTTCCTTCATTACAGTGTAGGCGGGGTTTTCTCCAAGTCCTTGGTAGAATCGCTCGTAGAACAGCTGGAAGTACAACCACTCCCTCATCTTTCGCCCAATGAGCATGCACACCTCATCGCTCTCGTACAAACAACATTAGAGGTGGGTCACCAGATGACACTGGGGCCTATGTTCACCTTTTCTCGGCCCTGAAGATTGATGAGCAACGGCGGGCGCTGGATGCCAATGGGCTCCGCTATATGCTTTCCATGCGCTCATTTTACATCCTGAATCGCCGCGTTGCATCAAACCCTGGAAGTCCTCGTTCTGGCGGTGGAATTCCCCTTCAAACGGGGTGGAGGGAACGCCTTCGGTACAGAGATATGATCTGGGCTTTCCACAGCGAAAGCCAGGACCTATTGCTGAACACCTGTGCCGCAGCCTGCGGTGGGAAGATGCTGTGGTCGGACGCGCGAGCACTCGGTGTATTTATTTGGCTGACCTCAATTGACGCGATGGTGAGACTTTCGTATGGTTGTTGGCGTGCTGCTACAGAAATAGTCTTCAGAAATCGCACATGGAAAGTATCGCTCGAAATGAATACATGGCAGGTGGTAGTCGAGATCCTACCAAATGCTCGCTCTTCTACTTTGCACTGGGAAAAGTGAAGTTGGTACATGGACTGTGGCGCCAGGCAGCATGGCACAAGGAACAAACAATAATGCTCAAGTTCCTAGCCAACGACTTCACACAACCTCGTTGGAAGACTGCAGCCCTGAAAAACGCCTATGCCTTGTTGAGCAAGCAACGATTCGGTTGGTAGACATGTGGAATGGCAATGTTTTTTCTTCCTGCTGACGACGCGAGGCTCAGACTACGCAGCCGCATTTTTCCTCCTTGGGGGGAGCCTGAAAGATGCTGTCAACGTTTGCCTAAAACAGCTTTCCGATTTTCAACTTGCTATAGCCTTAGCGCGTGTAATTGAAGGCAATGACGGACGCGTATTTCGGGATATTTTGAACAACACCGTGCTGCCGACCGCTTTTCGCGAAGGGAACAGGTGGCTAGGAAGCTGGGCTTTTTGGCTTTTAAGACGCAGAGACTTGTCCGTGAGAATCCTTGTGGTGAGTTGTAAGAGACGGGAGTTGACAGTCACCTTAAGCCTCCCCACAGACTCCCTTGCGAGACCTAGCCGATTCACTAGAAATGCGAAACCTGGATATCGGCGAACCGCACTTTGACGATCCAAGCCTTGCGCTCTTGTTCTCTCAATTGAGATCCAAGACGCTACAAACTGCAGCAGGAACTAGTGAAATCTCAGGGAGAAGAGAGTTCAATTTTATTCTGCAAGTTGCGCGAGTGTTCTGTCGAATGGGCGAGTATTGCCACTCGTGCACTCGTGCTTCATGGCTTATATGACGCTCGTGTAGGCTGCCATGCTCTAGCACTTTACCTCGTTCGCTCTTGGTCCTTTGAACGACCGACCATGACGCAGCACGACGTGCCCCAGATGCAACCACCACCAAGCCCGGTGTCTTCACGTCGAGCTCTAACCACCAGCCCATTCTTGCGCAGGTCTTCCATCTTGATCGACATGGATGTCGAGCCCAAGATACTACCAAGGGATAATCCAGAACTTGCTCCACAGCCCCAAGAGACTATAAAGGAGGAAAGTGATCTTGCCACCCGCAAGGCTGGGCTAGGAAGCTTGATAAAATCAGCCAGGCGTGACGTTCAGATTCCAGAATTCAACATGGATGTATTTTCCGATAGCTTTTCTTGACCTTGAAGATGACACGAGTTGCGCATAAAGGTCGGAATGGCTTCACAGGGGTACAGTGTGCCGTAGCATGCACTACGCATAATCTACTGCTTGAGCAACTACTTTTCCACCTCTACTTCCCGTTTCTTGAGGACAAGGTCCTTGCCAGTGACACGCTTCCAGACATGTTGAACTTCCTCGACGACGGTTTCGAAGTGAGAAGTGGCATCGTAGGAGCGAGTGATGAATATGTTGTCAGCCTCTCCAGAGGATACGGGCGTGTAGAGCGTGCTAACGCTCACAAACCTGTGACAATTAATGTAGTGTCCTCGTTGTGGAAAGGGTAACTTTACTTTTCGTGTACTGGCCCAAGAAGCTGGAGCCCTGGAGCGATTTCGAGTTCTGGCTTGTCCGTCTCGACAATGGTACTGACAATGGCAACGTAAACATCTTTTGCACAGACGTTGTGCGTCGATGAAACCATGGCAATATAGATGTCTGCGACAGGGTAAGCCAGGTGATACGGGGACCGCAACAAGGAGGAACACGCGCCATTTCGTCTGTTCACCTGGTTCTGAGGGATGATGATTTGGACGCTGTCGCTGTCATCCGTACCAGGGATTGGGTGCTTCAAGATGCAGATCGCTCGAACAACCTTGCCGTCTTCGACGACGCGCAATTTACCATCTTCAACCTCCTTACCTGCGCCAAAGTAGCTGGGGTCGCCGATGACCTGTTTGGCTTTGACGGTCTCATTGCCACTGCGCACACCGGTAAACTTGCCATTCTCATCAGTTACGATCTTGTCGACCGGCTTGTCGAGCATATAAGTTCCACCGTAGATGGCGGATAGGCGTGCGAAGGACTGGGGAAGTTCCCCGAGACCATACAATGGATAGATATAGGGTGACTTGCCATAGCGAGCCATCGAAGAAGTGTAAAGGATGATCCGATCATATGTGGGCCGTGCAGGTTTTGTGATGTAACTGAAAAGGTGTCACTATCGACAAGGGTCGCTTGTACACGGGCACTTACTCGTCGTCAAGGTAGAGGGCCATGGCGTGACCAATGAAATCCTGGGTGCCGGGTTCGAGACCAAATTTTTCGTACACCGTCTTCATGGAGTCCCTGTCAAGGTCGATGCCTGATACGATGCGATAATTCAGTACACCGTAACCAGCCAGGCCGATGCGCCCACCTTGATGCGTTGCAGGATCGTCATCCTTCCACCCTTGCAAAAACTCAAAGAACTTCTTCGCACGACGTTTCTCGAATAAACCCATCAGAGGGCTTCTTACAGCCTCTATCTCGGTGCTTGGGACTTTAGATATTCTACCATCCCGATAAACAAAGCTCCCTGCGATTTGCTTGAACTCTAGATAGCGCGTCACATCAGTGTGGACGAGGATCTTGGTGAGTTCGCCGGATGCGATGATGAACTTGGGTATCAGATCAACGGCGTAGTCGCGATCGCGGCCGAGCTCCGTCGGTGGTGCCTGGTTAGGCCTGAACTTGCGATAAAGCTGGATGCCGATGCATGTGAGCGACTGTGGAGAGCAACAACGAGGTTGGCGCGTAACTTGCCTGAGTCAAGTTCAAGCTAGCGCTATCACCACCGTAATAGTCATTTCTGTCTATGTGAAGGACCTTCTTTCCCTCGACCGAGAGCAGGCCTGACAAGATGCACTCAGTGAGCCCCGTGCCAAGAACGATGACCTGGGCAGCAAGTAAGATGGTGTAGCCAGCTATCAGATCTTGGACTCGAATTACATCGTACGTCTCATCCATAGCCAATCGTTGGCCCTCGATTAGACCAAGTGGAGGATGTAGAGCAGCTAGACGATAGCGCGAGAGGGATGGAACAGGTCGTTGGCAAGTAGCGACCACGAGCGACCCACTGAGGCCTCAACTACTTATAGCGGCCACGTGCCATTGGCAACAAGATGGTATTACGTGCAGCGCTGGCACTAACGACGGACAATGCGCATGTCGTATTCAAGTAGCTCCATCGTCAGTCTCGTACTCCCCGTCCTCGTCCAGGCCGAGTTCTTCTGAGGCATCCGACCTGTTCCGCCACGGCGAACGCCTGCGCTGACTCTTATTATCTCTTCTTGACCCAGGCAAGTATTTCTTGGACAACTTCAGGATCGCTGCGGCGTTCTAATTAACGAGCAGAACGGGCTTATTGCAGATCAATAGAATCGCACCAGCTTCATTTCTACGGAAAAACTCAGCCCACGCCTTGGCAGATCGCCTAGTTCCATGCTACCCTGACGTGAGTTAAACGGCGACACTTGGAAACAATCACATACGGTCTCGGTAAAGGTGTGCCATCGTTCTTTATGCGACATCTCATCCCAGTGGTTCTTGGCAATGAACCTCGCTAGCATGCACCAATCTCCATGGGTAAACGAAGAGCCAGGCTCTCCCATATCACATTCATCCTCTTCGGTATCGACGTCGGGGTCGCCGAAACCTGAAGATGACCCTTCAGAATGGAGCGCACCCCTCTGGTCACGCGAATTTTCAGTTGCTGACATTGCCTCAGATTGAGCGTCATCCTCATCGTGTTTCATTTCCTCTTCCACCTCTACCTCCTCCTCCACATTCTGTTGGTCCTCGTCGTTCTCCGCACGCCTTCCGGATTTGCTGTGATACGTCGCGAGGATCTTGTCTGCGATGTCGTGACGCTGGTGCCAATGTGAAGCCCAGGATGTGACGGTGTGATGGGGGGCCTGGTCCGCTTCATCAGGAAATGCGGACCACAAAGGTGTGCACGTATATCATTCACCTTTTTATGAAGTAGCTCACAAAGCTCCTTCTTGGTCAGCGAAGAGTCCTGCTTCAATCGCCATACGAGAAACTTGAGAAAGTAGTCACGGTCTTCCTTTGTATATTTGTTTCCGTTGGTACCGACTTGGACGACGGCAGGAGGGGTGGGCGATCGCGAGGGAGGGTCTGGGAGGGGAATATCAACTTGGGGTGGCATCAAGTTTGGGACGTCGTTGGAAGGTAGAGGCGCGGAAAGGCTATTGAGAGTAGCCCTTGGACGTTTAGGGGGACGAGTCAACACCGAGGTTGCAGCGGTGGTAGCTTGGGGAGTAGCACGTTTTTGTCGCGAGGGTTGGGAAGAAACGGAAGAGCGATCCTTCTTTTTGGTGGCTTGGTGTGGAGGAGGGGGAGAAGAGAGATGTCGTTTGCGTGCGACTTGGGGAGACGAGCCTTCATCTTTGACACGCGAGGGAGACTTGCTCGGTATGGAAGGCTTTTTGACGGTTTTTGGTCGTTCGGCTAGACGGGATACAAGAACATCAAAGCGATCGTGGTGATCCAAGTAGTAATCCTTCCAGAGATTTGCGGCGTGATTATTGACCTCGAGGCACATGAGCGGAGAGGGGACAGGATGGGACGTGACGCACCCCGTGAAGACCTTCGAGAGCCTGTCTGTAGGTCTTGCCGGTCTGTCTGCTTTCGTGAAGCGCCTGCGCCAGGATGACGTCGTCGTTTGGCGATGAACCGACAGGCGTGCTCAGGCGCAAAAAATCTTGCATGATCTGCTGGGGGATGATCGAGGAAAAGTCGAATTGGGATGACGCGTGGTTCTGATAATACTGGGTTGGGCTTGGGTAGCCCTGGACATGCATCTGGGATGCAGGCGGGAGCTGGGCGGGCTGGGGCTGCTGCCATGGTGGGCTGTGAAACTGCTGGGGGTGGTTTTGTGGGAGCATCTGGGGCCAGTTATCGCGGCTCTGAGGCTGCTGTTGCATGTGGAGCGCATGGCCGTGGGCTGGAAAATGGTCGGCAGGCAGCCCGTTCGCGCTCGCCGTCGGGTTCATCGTCGTGGGCGGCGAATCTGGCTCGGCCCCCGCTCGTGACGGTATGGACACGTGATCTACGTGCCCCCCCCCTCGGATCGGACCTCGGCTTGGGCTCTCCTCCGCTGTCATGTCTCGTCGCGCGTACACGACCCTCTCTGGCCTGAGCCGATCTGCCCGTCCATGGGCAGAGAAGCTGTCTGTCGAGTGGAAGGGCACACATGCAACAGGCGGGAACACCAAGAACTACATTGGTGGCCAGTTTGTCGACAGCAAGACGTCCGTGTGGCATGATGTCGTCGATCCGGTTTGTCTCTGACATCGTTCATCCTCCTTTACAAACCCGTTTCGTTTCCTCAGTCTACCCAGACGTTACTCACCCGCGTCCCCGAGACTTCCTCCTCCGAGTTTGAGCAGGCTGTCGATGCGGCTTCCCAGGCTTACAAGACTTGGAGCAGACAGAGTGTCCTGTCCCGTCAGCGTTTTGCCATCGAGTCCGCTATCTCCCGCATTTGTCTCGTTTCCATGTTTACCATCGTGCTTGACTAGGTTGCAAAGCCAAATCCGCCAAAATGCAGACGCCCTGGCTGCCACTATTGTCTTGGAACAGGGCAAGACCTTGGCAGGTGAGCAGACCTTGGGGTATGCCAACAGCATCTCTTAATTTGCATTCGTAAGATGCACACGGTGACGTCCTCCGTGGACTCCAGGTAGTCGAAACTGCGATTGGAATAACTTCGACACTGCTTGGTGATAAAATAGAAGGTCCCACTGACATCCGCTCATCATGAATACCACTCATTCTTTGCAGTTAGCAAAGACATGGATACCGAGGTTCGCAAAGTGCCCTTAGGTGTTTGTGCAAGGCTAGTGTTAAATTACACACGATAGCATTCGCGCGCTCTAACTTCTCCATCATAGTATTGCTCCATTCAACTTTCCTGCGTACGTGGTGCCGTTTCCTCCATTCCACCGTTATTCATATTCGTTTAGCATGATTCCGCTCTGGACGATCCCAATGGCTGCCGTCACCGGAAACACGCTTGTTCTTAAACCTTCTGAGCGCGATCCCGGCGCAGCCATGATCATTGCAGAACTCTGTGAGCGTTCGGGTAAGTTAACTTTCGGCCACATCGTCCATCTACTGTGCTCTAACTATAGCGTGGCAGGTCTGCCTCCGGGTGTTGTAAACGTAGTGCACGGAACTATTCCCACCGTCAACGCTATCTGTGATCATCCGACTATCAAGGCCATAAGTTTTGTCGGCGGCGACCGTGCCGGTCGGCATATATACGAAAGGCAAGTGGAAGAGTCTATCAAGTATAAGAACGACTCTGTGCTCGAGACTGACTTGTGAGGCAGAGGTACCAGGAATGGCAAGCGTGTCCAGGTAATCCAGTCCCGGATGGAATGAATGAATTTCTGAATTACCCTGTCCAGGCGAATATGGGCGCCAAGAACCATGCAGTGCTGATGCCCGATGGTAAACGCATGCTATCTGGCCACGAGATTTGTGCTTAGCAACACGTACAGCAAACAGGAATCTCACATTGAATTCAATCATAGGGGCCGCTTTCGGCGGTGAGTCATATCTAGTCGCAGCTTCTAGAAAGTGAACTGTATCTACCAGCTGCTGGGCAGAGGTGCATGGCAGTCTCTGTAGGTGAGTATCCCCGGAAAAGTCAGAGGGCCTGGACTAGAAAGATCACATTCTAGTCGTTCTGGTCGGAACCACGCAGTCATGGCTCCCTGAGCTAATTGAACGTGCCCGCAAGCTTCAAGTCAATGGGGGATTTGAACGAGATGCAGACCTGTGCGTGCCCGCCCCAGCCTAGACCAACCCGAGCTTCACAGAGTCAATATACAGCGGCCCTCTCATCTCATCAGCTGCCAAGAGTCGCGTGGAAAAACTCATATCCTCTGCAACAGAAGAGGGTGGACGGATCCATCTTGACGGGAGAGGAGTCGCTGTTCCGGCTTATCCTGAAGGCAACTTCGTGGGTCCGACCATTGTGGAAGCTACAACCAGTATGCGGTGCTACCGGCCAGTATTCTTTATTCCCTTGTCTAACGCTCCTATCTCATAAATCTTTTAGTGAAGAAATTTTTGGCCCTGTGCTCACTGTCGTCTCCGCGGATACATTGGATGACGCCCTTGATATCATCAACGGAAACCCATACGGCAACGGCGCTGTTATTTTTACCCAATCCGGTGCAACAGCACGCAAATTCGAGGCGGAAGTGAACGTTGGTCAGATAGGTATTAACGTGCCTATTCCAGTCCCTCTTCCTATGTTCGCTTGGAGCGGTAACAAGGGGAGTG
Organism: Boletellus aff. lepidospora; assembly: GCA_038094175.1. Classification (NCBI taxonomy): domain Eukaryota; kingdom Fungi; phylum Basidiomycota; class Agaricomycetes; order Boletales; family Boletaceae; genus Boletellus; species Boletellus aff. lepidospora. The sequence continues at coordinate 18,591 of JBBPTT010000340.1, forward strand.
CACTAGGCGACATTGGATTCTATGGGAAAAGGTATGCGTTACCATGAGTGGTAATTGCTTGGAGACAACTAACCAACGTGTACCCAGCGGGATCAACTTCTATACGCAAAATAAGGTGCGAATCCTCGGTCGCATGACATTTTTTGCAAGGCTTATACCTGATACTAGACTACGACAAGCCTTTGGAGAGCAGAGGACGCTATAGGCAGCCGTGCGTCGGTGAACATGCCTACCTTGAATTGATGTATTGCCGACCTTGGCACGAATCGGACAGGATTGTAACATACGATATGCAGCAGGAGACACGAACATCTGAATACATTTAATTTTCGGCGACAGCTTTGTCGAGGAAAGCGTTGGAAAATTTGGTGCAGTCCTCAAAGCATCGCTCAAATCCTGTCTGCAGAGCGGGATATGTCAGCTCTTGTCTCGCGTTACAACGAACACCTTACGATATCCCCGAAGTAAGGATCTGAGATGGGCTCATTATCTAGGTATGATCCCCAGAGGCGCACGATGGCGGTCCCCTCTCGCGGTTTCTTTGCCATTAGGCTGTGGAGGTTTGACTCGTCCGCAGCGAGAATATACTGGAAATTGCTGAAATCTGCGGCCCTGACCTGTCGTGCAGCGTGATTGATCGGTATGTTGTGCTGACAGACCGCAAGTCAGCCCATCCGCGGCTGCTTGCAGCTCGATATCCTCACCTTTTTGCACGTCGAGACGGTCCTGCAGCATCCAGTAGTCGGTAGGGGGGCCTCGATGTTTAAAATCATCACGTACCGTTCATCTGGGTTCTCGCCGGCATGGTATAGACTGGTGCCTGCGCTGTCAACTTCAATATCAATGCCCCGCTTGGCAGCCTCATGTCTGAGCACAGCTTCCCCCATAGGAGAGCGACAGATGTTGCCTAGACAGACGATGAGGACCGACAGAGTCATTGAAATTGTTGGACGTAGACAAGAGGGTGGGGGCGTCAGTCCCCACGGCAGTACTCGTCTTCCCAACATGCCTTCACCGCCGATCCAGGTGTTCCTCACCACGATCGCTTCCCAGCCCGTCCTTCGCAAGCGTCAAGGTCAGCCCAGACGACCCGGTTGCTGGGCAGCTGTGCACTGTGTATCTCATTTCCGCAGAATACATCCTGCGCATCTTGCAGACCAAGAAGATCCCGTTCACCTCTTACGATCTGGCTTCGGATGAAGACGCCAAACGCTTGTGGAAAAGAAAAGCACCACTCGGTCCGTCATATCGAGCACGATGGCAGTCCGCTTCCAGTCTGATCTGCTGCAGACAAGCAGCAGTTACCTGGTGTCCTCGTCGGGGGAAGGTACCCAGGCGTACGTAGACAACCGCTCGGATGCACACGCTTGCTGACGTCGCGCGCGCAGGACTTTGACGCATTGTTAGCATCGCCCCGTCTTCTCTTGCCATGCCGTCCAACTTGCTGATTCCCGAACCCTCCATCAGTGAGGAAGCCGTCGAATACGGCGAACTAGACACTTTTCTACGACTCAAGGAAAGCTGGAATGTGGACGCCGACGAAGACCGTCCTTCTCCCGCAGCAAAACCTGTCGGTGTCCCGGGGGCGGTCCCCGTGTCTCAGATGACCCCAGAACACCACAAACCCAAGTTCTTTCCTCAAGATCCCGACACCCCGCTGAGGCAGCCTGCGAACAAACGGAACGACTTTGATATCAGCACGGAGCTCGAAGGCTTCGGACTACAGGGTGTGAGGGTCACAGACGACGACTTGAGACAGCTAGTCGAGGAACTTGGTCTCGACGGCGACGAGGCGGCAGACATGGTAAGGAGTCTAGGGGGGGAGGAAGGCGCAGGTGGTTCCCTGAAGCCGTCTGTCAAAAGCACGTTCAAGGCAGAGGCAGCAGAAGAAACTGCACCCGGCAAACCGAAAGCGTCCGTGTCCGGGTGAAGTGGGCGATTTATCGGGGTGAGTATGTCCTTGGCGTAACATACAATCAACAGCACATTGTACTATAGAAACGTGTCAAAGAGGTGTGGTTCAGGTCACTTTGCACGACGGCACGCTAGCGAGGAAGCCACCATCAAGAGTGATCGTTGTGCCGTCGATATACGCGCCTACTCGACTCGAGAGAAACAAAACCGTGCACTCAATGTCTTCTTGATCAAGTGCCAAGACGGTTGGTCGGACTTTGCGATATGAAGATGTCTCCCACACGCCCAGTATTTTAGTAGTCACTGCCCAAAAATTCAGATCGCATTGGCTTAGGAACCAAGCAACTTGCACTTCGAAGGTACTTGTACGCGGAAACGATTAAACTGGCCGATGCAATTACCCACGACAGAGTTTCCGCGCGCCACTGGTGATGGTGTTACTTAGGATCCCTTCCTCGCCGAGTCCTCCAGCGAGATGGCGACTCGGGCTGAGGCCCACTTTTGCGACAGAGCGTGCATAGGTATCACGGCCAGGAACACCGAGGGCTTCCGCGCTACCTATCTGACGAAAGTGTGCTTAAAGGCAAGAGACAGTTTCAGCAGGAGCTGTGCGTACATTGATCATTCGTGATGGTCACTGAAGACATCGCCGGTCTCGCCACCCTGGGCAGCACCAGCGTGGAGAAGAAGCAAGAATTCTTGTGTCAATATAGTCACAAGACCCTTGGCGTTGCAGGCCAACTTTGGGTCGAAAATGGAGCCCGTGAACGGGTCTACCAGATAGTCACACAAGGGCCGAGCTCACATCGTTTCAGCGTTGTTGACGAGGACGTGAAGTACCTTTCTCTCACCCCGGGTTCTTGCGCTGGGCGTGCCACGGACGCGTCACAAACGCCAGCAGAGCGCGCGCAGAGATGTAAACCTGAAGTGCCACCCGTCAGTTTGGCAGATAGCACACCAAGGGTTCGCAGAGTCACTGTTGCGCCATTTCTGACGAAAGCAAAGGCAGCCCGGGAAGATGAGTAGTCACACGTTTCCTGCGTGCTTGTCCCTCACCACCATCCCCGATCCCATGGGACCCGCCAGCGGCGAGGACATCTTTGTCTGCAGCCGAAAACAGTGGTTGAGCCCCCAGGGAATTTATTGTGGACAAATGTGAGATGAGTCGTGGTTGCGACTGCTTAAATTCGATCGCGATGCTTGGGTTTCCCGCGCTGGCGTATTGTCCCAAGGACACAAGTTTACCCTTTTACTGCCGGCGTTCGTACTGAGACAACACTGACAATTAACGCGTGCCTAATTTGACAAAGCGCATGAATACGCAGTCCTGTATTATTCAGAACCTGCAGGGCTCCGACGCAGAGTTTAGCTGGGTTATGTCTAGCTTTCAGAGTCTAGGAAAACGTCAGACATGCGTGAGCGCCGCCGCTTCAAAGGAAAGTCGTCCGAAGCAACGCCCGACGAAATATCGACAGGAACATCCTCGGATTTGTAGATCTGTGAGTGTGGTGATTAGAGTCATGAAAGAGAAGGCTAAAAACGGACAGTGCTTGGGACCCGGCTTTCGCCAGTAACGTTTCTGCGTGGACGTTTTCGGGTGTGAACGGGTCTTTCTTCCTTGGATTCGGATGTTTCAGGTGTTTCATCTATGGATGCACGCCAGTGGATCGCAGGAAGAACACACGCGGCTAGAACGGTGACGGAAAGGGAGAAGAAGACAGCAGAGGCGATAAAGGCAAATGCAAGGGGGAAACGACATAACAGACCCCTGTTGAAGGAAACACTCGGAAGATGATCTTGGATTAGAAGACAGGAGAGCTGACCGGATCCCACGGAGCCTAACAACACCCTTTAAGACGGCGCTCCAGACACTCAATTCGCGACCCTCACCACTACCCAAGCTTTTCCAGCCGTCCCTGCGGCCGAGGTCGATTCTTGCATGCACATTTGAAGTCCCCGGGACATAGGAAGACAGCAAGGGAACATCCAGGTCAATGAGATGTGGGACGGTGGAGAAGGTAAAGATGGAACGCTTGGGGGGGAGAGCAATAGACTTGACGATGGTAAGAAGGACGGACGAGATGTGATGAGCGAAGCGAACGTACCGGCCTGCTTATCGTTACGAGGGTCTTGTTGGAATGCGTGGAAAGAGACAAGGTGGCCATGAAGTTGCCGAGTGCAAAGTTTGATTCGGACGCTGGCAGGACCAGCTGGAGGGAAACGTCGTAAGGCTGGGTGGTGGAGAGAGGGGGCAGGGATAGCTCGGCATAAGGTAAGGGACCGTCGCTGCAATCTGGATGAGCAGGGGCGGGGCTGGAGAGGGGGAAAGGGGAACAGACCCATATTGGAGATAGAGGGGGACTTGCCAAGCGACAGGGACGTTTTTCCAGATGTACCAACCCGAGAGGACGGAGAAGAAAAGGACGAGCGGGATCAGCGAGAGACAGACGAGTAAGGGTACGAGATGGGAGGCGATCCTGAGGGAGGTCGATGGAGGAAACAGGTACGTGACACATCTGCGGAGGATGGAGGCGGCGGCGGGGAGGGGGTTGTAGGACGACGCCAGGGATGGCCTGGCAGCAGCGTCGACTGGCTCGAGTTTTGGGCGGACCATGGCGCTCGACGCTGAGGCAGACGGTGAGGAGGGCCGTCGGAGCTTAAAAGACTTGTGCATGTCGCCATGAACGTCGACGATCTCATTGGCAGGCCACCCTCTGCGCCCGTCCTCGCTCAGTACCTCAGCACGCTGTCGGTCGACACCCCCGCTCCAGACATCAAGTCCTACTCTGACATTGTCTACTTCAATTACTTGCCACTCGGCGTCAGCTTCCAGTTCTCTCCTCGGAACGGGTACAAACCAGCGGTCGGCCTGAGACGCGAGCAGCTCAGGGACGACGATCTGCAGTTAGAGGCGATAGATATCTACAATGTCCCCGACGCGAAGGGACACGCCGCCTTTTCTGCGTACCTGCGTCTACCGATCGAGTTGCACTTGGCGGGCGCAGTGGTGATCACGGTCGAAAAAGGCAGCACCGGCAGGGAGCTGGTCGGGTGGCTGGGAGAGCCGAGCAGAAAAGGCGGCGGTGCGGGGCCATCAAGTGGATCGATCCACATCTGGTGTGAGTGGTCGCAACGCGGCCTCATGGTGGAATTTGGGGGCAGCGAGGCCAGGGGACCGCAGGCTTGGGAGCGGGGCGGAGATGCGATGTGGAAGGTGATGACTCTGTTCAAGCCCAAGTCTTGATCTACCCTCGTCCGTACAAGCCAACCGTCGTCGCGCCAGTGATCACAGGACCATCCCTTGCACCCGGGCCTCGCTCGTGCTCTCGCTGCGTTTCACGTCTGGAACGCGCTAGCGCTGCGTCGATTTGATGCAGCGTACCCTACATGAAGCGAGTGACGTGGCCGGGAAAAACGATGCGTGTGCAGAAGAACGTACTCGAAACACGAAAGGGCCGACAATGTCGCCGCCCAGCAGGCGACAGACGACAAGCTAGCAGCAATGCGCAATGCTGGTCGCTGTTCTCGCTGCGCTCGTCACGAATAGGTTCATGCGATTTTGCGTTGGTGGTCTGCGCCGTTGGAACTCAGCTGATTCTGTCACCACCACGACCGTAACGACGGTCGGATCCGAGACTAGCCACTAGCGATGCGGTAATTATAAAAGAGTCCCACTGAAACGCACGTCTCTCCCACACCTGCCATGGCGGCCCCGCCCAGTGTCACTACCAAAGCGATGGATGGCAGGTTTCTCATGGTCACTTTCCTCGGCACGTTCTTGGCGTCGTGACTGACCCCGTCAACAGAACAAGACCCTCAGTGACAGCATCGAGGACATTCTCCGCCTCCAGGGTTTGTCGTGGTTAAAACGACGTGCAATCGCCTTGATGTCCCTCACTCTGTCCATAAAGCATACCACAGACGAAGCTGGCGTCGAACACATCGACATTGGCCAGATACTCTCTGGGGGCATTCCCGCCTCAAGTGAGAACCGCACTCTGGACGGGGAGGAGCGTGGCGATGACGACCTCATATTTGGTCACGTGACTGAAAAGTCAAGCAGGATTCGTGTCGAAGGGATTGCGGACGAGTTCCTGAAGAAAGGATGGACTCAGGATACCATCGATGACGACATCGTCTTCACTGAAGCCTGGAGCACTCCAGACAAGAACAAGTACGAATGGAGAGCACTCCAGGTGGGCGTTCTGTTTTCGCTGGACGCCTGTAGGCTGTTCTCATACGGCAAACCAGGCATGGGGCTTCGCGACAGTGAACGGGCAAAGGCGATACGTCAGACTCACCACCTTCACCTCATCTGACAAACAGGACGGGCCAATTCACACCCGTTTTGTTTATGACTATCGTCAGTACTCGATAGCCTTGCTAGTTTTGCTTTGTTCTGACTCCTCCGTAGTTGGCCCAGTCTGAGGGATCTGGTGCGAGACGGGGAAACGTGCTCTGCAGTACATTAGGTTCGCTACTCGTATCGCTAGCAGGTGGAACGCTACAGTAAGCAACTCAATCTGCTCTTAGGAAGGGGTTCACCACCTCTCATGTTGCTTGAGCCTGCCCCGACCCATCCTTCTTCCCCTTCTAATCCACGCATGCGGGCCTTATGATCGAAGTGGTATCCGAAAGAATAGGACTCAGAGATAGCGGTTTCATCTCCCGTTCATTCCAGCTACACTGGCCTGCCCGCCTCTAGACTCTAGAGTCTAGGCTTACTTGGTGTCTGGGCGGAGGGTGCTGGTTACCCCAGAGATCTCTACCAAAGAGGACTTCGGCTAAAGATAGACCTCCCTACTGAAATGAGCTCTCATCATTTATCGTTTCATCTCCCTCGTTCCAGACGTGTCCTTCTTCCCGGTCACGCGCACAACTTCCGCGGCTACACGTTCTGCCACCACACGAGCCTGTGACATTAGGACATATCCGACCACCGCACGCTGGCCATTCATTTCTGTTGTAGTTCGTGTCATCGTTTCGCTTTCTTCGCTCGTGCCCAATAGTTCCTCGCCCCCCCCCCCCTCCCCCTCCTTGTTTGTGGACTGCGCGTTTTTTCTCAGGTCCCAGAGTGTTGGCCATAGTCTCATTGGTGAATCATATGCTCCCTTCACGAGTTTCTTTCTCACTCTCCGATGCCCTGCTTAGCGCAGTTCTGCGTGCCTTAGAGTCCTCATCTCGTCAGAGATGTTGGGTTTGGTTTCGTACTTCTGGCCAGTGGTGGAGATACGTAACACGCAGTGAGCTCATTAAGGACTTGACTCGGTGTTGTGCACCCCTGCCCAGTCTGCTGGAAACTTTGCCTATTATTTGCCCATCATCGGTCTTGTCCCCGTCGCTTTCGCCCTCTGTTAGCCCCTGTCACGCTGACGCGCTCCCTTAGTTTCACCATCCGTTGTACGGACCTTACAAATTTCCCTGGCTCTTACATCCCGGTTACGCGTGTTTTATTCCTTGTTCTTCGGTCTGAAACCATCGTATTCTATTGATGCCTTGTACTCACCGGACTTGAACGCATCGCTTTTTTCTCGCAACATATGGCCCACTCTTCGTTTGCTACTGCCTCTGGGGAGTTGCCCATTGTTTCATGCTAGTCATCTTTGGAGGCGCTTCTTTCGAGGCCGTGATCTGGTGGCGCCTTGCGCCGTACCTGAGGGACTTCTTATGAGCCCAACCAATGGCACAAATACTCTAAGCCGTCTTACAGTGCAGAGTGTCGCCCATCGATCTCATAGTCTCGCCGCACCCGTTTTCACTGGACATCAAAACAAATCAAACTGGTCACCTGCCTAGGCTGCCTTGCTGCTTGAGCCATGTCGCAGCGGGCGGCCGTGTCTGGTCAGTCTCGTTCTAGGTCTACATCACTACACCATCTCCGCGGCGTTTTTCTGTGGGAGGTGACTTCTCGGCCATCTGCCAGGGGTTCTTGGCACATTCTTCCTGAAGGATACGGTTCGCGTCCGTGTTGCAGACTGCAGCGAATTGTGTCTCGAGCAGTTTCACGCTGGCTCTCGACTTAACCAACGAGTGTTAGCCCGTTGACGATGGCACAATCGGGCATGGGTTCTGGGCCGCCCTCCCAGCTCTCACCTGTACTCTGGGCGTGATTCGTAGAATAACACCTCATGTCACGTAGTAATCTGGGCTCCTATTGGACGCCAGGGTGTGGCTGTGTCAGACATATATGGGGTTGCAGGGGAACGCACTCGCGCAGACTTGATGCCTACTCCCACCTCTGCCCAACGGAGGTCGCTTAAGAAACGTCAACGTGAGTCGGTGATGCTCGCGCAGATTGAACAACCGGATGGCTGACACAAGGCACGACAGGTCAAGGATGGGTAGGCTGCACGCACGATAGAGGCCAGCCGTTCCCGAGTCTCACGACTGCCCTGGATCACGAAAAGACTGCTCAAGGTCACCACGGGCGCTCTGTGGTGGATAGCGACAGGAATGCCAGCGGGGCAGACAAGACATGTAATGCGAAGAACCACCTGCAGACGGACGGGAACAGCCATCCCCCACTCACGTCGGAGGGTCTACGTCAATGGGAAATGCATGCGCACGTCGATCACGTCTATGATATGGTGCCCTTCTGGCAGCGTGGTATGGACGCCGCGGAGAAGGGCGAAGTGCTACGATTGGAAGAATTTCTGGAGAAGATGGAGGACGATGGCGGATGGCGGACTGCGAATGAGGTGCTGGCGATGTTGGGAGAGTGGAAAGCGACCCCGGCCGAACATGCTCACAGCTATGGTGAGGCAGGGTGGGGACAGCCATGTCGGGAGGACTGGGAAGGTAGTCGGCACGGGCCATGGGGACCACATGGGCTTGGCTGGGGTGAGAGCCAGAGGGGTGGGTGGACTGGCGCTGCATCGGACGCGACGGAATCATCACACGGGGGCGATAGCGGCTGGGGCCTTCGCGAGGCATGGGTCGGGGGCACATCGGAATTCAGGACGGGCGATGGCGATGGCGGCGGCGATGCGGCACAGGATGGATGGGGTGCTCGGGCGCGGGTCAGGATGGCAGGGGCGGGGCGGGGCGATGGCAGGAAAGAAGAGCTGCGCCACTTTGTGGACGCAATCGCGCGACAGGAAGCTGTCACCGAGGAGCGACGACGACAGATGCACCTGTTCTTCGAGGTATGTTTCTGCTGCACATCGGAGCACGAGGGGTTGACCGTGAGCGACATGCCAGATGCCACTCGAGCAGAAGATTGCAAAGATCGAAGAGACAATACGGGTCCTGCGCACACGCGGCGTATGAGGCTGCCTCGATACCAGACATCGTATGTACCACCCACAGGACGCTGTATCTAGGGGTAGTGTCCAAAATAGGAAGGTGACACCCCGCAGCACGTACTACAATTACGCTTGCAACTCCGACATCCCCTCCTCAGTCAGGTGCTATCATGTCCTATCGTCCTCTCCCCCGCGGCTGGATCCAACAACACGACCCCAACTACAACCATCCCTTCTGGGTGCGCATCCTCCCCCAGTGTCCCCCATGCCAGACTCACCCCCCCCCCCTTAGGTGGACACCCATGCAGATCCTCCGCGTGCCATCTGGGTCCACCCCTACGAGGACGAACAGTTTCTCAGCGAGCACCCAGACCTGAGGTCGCGCAACGAGTCCGATCCCGATGCGCCACCCTCGTACGATGCAGCTACCAGCGGACAGACCTCCAGTGGCCGGGACCAAGATAAGGCCGGCCCGTCGAAGCGCGCCGAGCTGCCCGACGGCACTCCCGGGCCAAGTGACCATGCAGAGCACAAGCGCGGAATGTTTGAGCGGTTGAAGGACAAGGCTATCGGGACCAAGGAGGAGCGGGAAGAGCACAAGCGCGTTAGAGCGGAGCAGGCGGCGCGCCGCCTGCTCCGCTC